>JAROYE020000140.1:0-23517 GCA_029619315.2 Dynastes maya
CCCAGCAATTTCAAAAAAAAACTCCCCCCGACCCAGGGAATTTACAAATAAACTGAGTTTTGCGTTAAAATTGAAGTCGATTGGATTGAAAAAATAAATCTTATTTCCCACCTTTTGAAACTACGAGTGCAAGGATGTGGGCCACTTTAAAACAACTTTTAAAGTGAAGTTTCCCAAATTTTTTTTCCCTTGCATCTGAAGCTTTTAAACATTTTTAGCACTTACTTTTTAAATAGCAGGGGTCGTTGTTATTTTTAAAATTTTGGGGAAAAGCATTTTAAAATTTATGGGGGAGGGATGAATTATTTACTAAAACTTTTTTTTTTCTTGATTATTTTTTTTAAAGTAAAAACATGGGGGAAGTCGGGAGGAGCGGTTAGAAAATCGGGAAAAATTTAAAGGGCCAAAAAAAACGTTTTTTTCCAAGAAAATCATGTTTTTAAAGTTTAGTAATTAATGGGGTTTATTTTTTCCCTTTTTTTTTTGAAATTATTTTTTTTATATATATATATTTTATAAATAATAATTATATAATATTCACCTATATTTAAATTAATTTACACTTTGGTAAATAGTAATAATAATAATAATAATAATAATAATAATAATAATAATAATAATATATGTTTTATTACACACAAAAAAAAGATTACAAACATTGAAAAAATAAAAAAAAAGGACTGTATACAAATACAAGAATGGTATGTGAACCCCTATTCCCGTTTGAAAGTTATCTTTAGGTCTAAGGTTACATGTATGAATAAAAAAAGAAGTAAAAGTTCCTAAAGTGTTTTGGGGGGATGGGAAAAATAAACTGTCCCCAATTTAAATTAAATAAAAGCTTTAGCCCAAAAAAAATTCAAGAAGGTTATAGTATAGTGTGTGTTGTACAAACAACAGTCGTAAAAATTTTAATTTCAGGTACATGTAAATGTGTTGGTTTAACCCACAAATTTAAAATCCCTTTATAAAAAACCAAAAAAAATTTTTTAGCTTTTTCCCTGAAATTTAAAAAAATTAATTATCCCCAAATGACTGCGCAGTTAAGTACAAACCCGCGCTTTGGGAGTCGCCCCGGAGTAAAGATTGGTTTGCCCAGGGAAACCCATCTCAGTGGCCCGGGCCTTTTCTATTAAGGAAGGGGAAATTAAAATTTTCCCCAGGTAAATTTTGTTCCAGGGGCTGGGTTTTTTTTTAATTTCCCCCCGAAAATTTTTAAAAAAAAATCATTGCAAAACGCACGTATTTTGGGAAAAAATGGGAAGGGGGGGGGGGGCCAAAACTTGTTTTTTTCAGGGGGTAATTGGGAAAATGTTTCCCTTTTACTTAAAACCCAAGGGGCCCCGAATTTGCTTTACGGTTTTCCGGGTCAAAATTTGGGGCCAAACAAAAAGGCGAAAAAAAAAAATCCATCGGTCAACTACGAAAAATTGGACAAACATTTAAAAAGGGTTTTTGTGCCCGAAAAAATTTAAAATTTGTCAAAGAGGAAGCCTTACCTGGATGAAGGAAAAATGCAAACTACAGGGGCCAAATTTTTTAAATGAAAATGGGGGGGAAAAAGGGGAAGGAAAACACCCGGGAATTTAAAATTTAAAATTTGAATGGGGCAAAAAAAATTTTTCCTTTTTTTTTTTTTTTTAAAAAGCCCCTTTTTTATTTTCGGGTTTTTTTTTCTGGGACTTTTTATTTTACCTTTAATTAACCCCGTTTTTAAAAAAAAAAGAAATTAATTTCTCATTAAGGGAAATTGCTCTAAAAAAATTTTTTAAAAAATTTTTTTTACTAATTAAAAAAAGATTATAAAATTTAAAAGAAATTTCCTTCTAAATTTTAAATAAATAATTAAAAAATTTATTTATAATCTTAATTTAAATAATTTTCAAATTTTTTAAATTTTTTTGAAGACAATATTTAAAAAAAAAAAATTAAATTTTAACATGTAATAAATTTGTATAAATTTTTTAAAAAAATACAAAAAAACCCATTCAAAATAAACTTTTCTTTGGAAAAAAATTTTTTTACCACCAATAAATAAAAACCTTTTCCCAATCATTACCCAAAATAACCTTTATTTTCCAGATCATCATCAGTAAAGCTAAAACTACCTGAATTTTCTTTTAAATATTTTATAAACTTTAAATTTAGGAAAAAAAACCAATAGGCTAAATTTATTAACCTTTAATTAATTTTCCCCTTAACCCGCCCTTTAAGGCTACTTTTATAACAAAATCGTCGGTGAATTTAAAGGGTTTTTCCGTAAACGTAAATCGTTTTTCTTCAACAAGTTCCCTTAAGCTATTTTCTTAGAAATAAAAAAGTCAAAGGATGGAGGGAAGTACCACCGGATGTTTCCAAGAACCCCAAAAGGGAAGGTTGGGTTTTTGACATCAAGGGATTGTCTCCCAAAGGTTTTTTTACCCGAAGGTATTTAAATCGTGTCATTGAGGTTTAACCGTTTGATCTCGAATTTTTTTTCTAGCTGGTAAATTCAAATTTTAAAACTTTGGGCGACATCCTCCCACGATATTGGGGGTAAATTTATAAAATCTCAAACTTGTTTGTTTTTTGCCATGGATATTTAAAATTTTTCAGCTTTAATATTATTATATTTTAGAAACCGGGCCCCGATTAAGTGTGGGAAAGGTTTTTGGAATTTTTAGTTCCAGTGCCCGATTTAGGAAGGGGTAGGCCCGATAAAATTTAAAAAAATTTTATTTATTTTTTTTTGGAATTAAAATTTTAAATAATTTTTTTAAAATTTATAATAAATTTCCAAGGCACTTTTGGATGCAAAATTAAAATTATAAAAATTTACCAAAAAAAAAAAAACCAAAATAAAATTAAATAAATTATTTTAAAATTTTAAAAATTTCTTAAATTTAAAGGAGAGCCGGAATTAAATATAAGCTAAAATGCAAGAAAAAAATTAAAACCATTTTCCAATCAAATAAATGTTTAACGACAAACTTTTTTTCCAAAGCATTATTTTAATTTTCCTAATTCTTCCTTTTGAAGACCCCAGAAAATTAAATTTTTAAAATTTAAATTTAAAAATTTTTAACCCAAAGTTATTTCCCGGTTTACTAGGGTTCGGGAAATTAAGAAAAGCTAACAAAAGTAGGGAAAAAAAAGAAATTTAACCAGACTCAAAAAAAAAGTGGCCGATTTTCGGAAAATAAGGGTTGAGCTAGGGTGAAATTTGTTGGAAAATTAACAAAAATGATTAAAAAAAAAAAAAAATTTATTTTTAATAATTTTTATTTGATGTTTTGAAGTCATAAACCCCATTTAATCATTAAAAATATTAAGCCAAATTAAAAACTTTAAAAATTAAAAATTTGCTTAATTTTTTAAAAAGCCAAACCCCTCCAAATAAAAAAGAAAATTATTTTTTACCCTATTAAAACCCATATTTTAAAAAAATTAAAAAAGAAATTATTAAAATTATTTTGATTGGGAAAATAAGAAAAAAGCAAAAATTAAAAGTACCAGTTTTATAATATAAGGTTAATCAAATATTGGTACATTTTAATTATCCCCAAAATTCCCTTCTTTATTAATTTTTAAAAAAATCCTTTAAACAAAAAGGTTGCTTAAAGTGAAATTCCAAATAAAAAAAGTTCATTATGCTTTGTTGTTCAAAAAAGGGGTTTTAAAAATTGGGAAATTTTTTTTTTTTAAAAAAAATTTTTAAAAATAAGCCCCCCCTCAAATTCCCCGTTGGTTTTTGTTTTAAAAAAAAATTTAACTTTTTAGGGCCTTTTTTGGAATTTTTTGTATGTTTTAAATTTTTAAAACAACAACTTAAATCAAAAAACCATAACCGAAGTGGATAAAGGAATTTAAAGGATTACATAATTTAAAAATTTTGGGTGATTACGCTTGGTTTACCCTAAATAGACCAAACAAATACATTGGGTTAATTTCTTCATGCGTATAACGTCTTATGACAAATTCACCTGCAAAATAATTTTCATCGCAGCGATAATACGGCAAACAGAATCCGTGAAAAACGTCCTCTTTTTACAACGTCAGGGATCATGCATGGCACGTCCCCGATTTATTTGAACTTTTTTTTTTTAAAAGAGCTGCCTACATCGCACCGCCACAGCTTTTTTAAATTTCTACTGAAAGCAACATTTTTAAAATTGTAAATGAAAAACTTATTCATATGGAGGAGCGAGTGGTGTGGGTTTTTGATTTAAAAAAAAAAATCAAAATATGTATAAAAAAATTTAATTTACGATGTAACTTTTTTATTTTCTATCGCTTTCATATAAGGCTTTCGTACGAGAAATTTTCCGATGGAGATTGGCACCCTCGTATGCGTCAATGGGGGACGAACTTTTAAAACCATCGGGCGAAGATTATCCGGGTTTTAAACGAAAAATTTAAAGGGTCGCAGCTGATTTTGATTTTAAATATTATTTTTTTTTGTGTCTATTCCTCTAAGATTTTATTATTAGAATTGCTTGCTACCCCAAACGGGCATGGGCGGGGGTTTTGAAAAACCCCTCAGTAAAAACTGCGAGCTCAACCAATCTGTTGTGTATACATGTACGTCCCGTAAATACTATTTCTAGTTTTACTTTTTGTTTTAAAAATTTTCCCCACGTCGCAAAAAACGACCAAGTTGGGACAAATTTTACAGAATTTAGAGAAGAAATGCCTGCCCTAAATTATGATGGCTTAAAATTCAATTTTGTATTTTTTGTAATACCCCCTTTAAATGCTTTGGGTCCAAAGGGTTTGTCTACTCACGTAAATAGTAAACAGCATTCCCGAAAAAAATTTGCACACGACACTATGACGAATTTAAATTTTAATTTATTGTTACCTTTATTGCATGAATCTACCTTTTAATTTTACTAGACAAGGAAGGAAAATTTTTTTTTGGAATAAATATTCGGACTGCAAATTATTAATTTGGGATTTAAAAAAGAATTGTGCCATCTCTCCGTAAAAACATTTTGAAAAAAGAATTAAAAGGGGTTTAAAAAGTAAAAACTGTAGTTATGTGTGGAAAACAACAGATCCAAAAAAACATCTGTCGTTAATGTAATGGTCCCACAAAAGGGGAACCACATCAATCGTCACCTTCAATTCCCATTAATTTCTAGGCGAGTACAACAATGTACTGCCGAAGTATTTCAAAGGGGTGCCGCAAACACGTTTTCTCAGGCCGGTCTCTTAAAAAATTGGCAAATTGTTAATATTACGTGTAAAATTCATGCTTTGAGTATGTGGCAGATATATTAAAAAATTTATCCGAGGTAGACGCTTAAAAATAGCGCATACAAAAAGGGGTTTTTTCAAAACCCAAAACGTACTCGCAAATTTTAAAACTTTCCCCCTATGCCTGAGCCACCTGAAAACCCATTCTTTCATGTTGGGGAAAAATGGTTACAGGCCGCGCTTTATTATCTAAATATTTTGAGAATATTTAAAAAAGTGGTTTTTTTCAATTCGATCCAAAAAAGCCGGCTATCAAGGAAAGCCAGTCGAATTTTTAAGATAGTCGGATTTTAAAAACTATTTTGAACAATTACTCCCCACTTTTGGGGGGCATAGAAAAATTACAAAATCCTTCGGTGTCCTATGGAATCTCTGCAAAAGTGCAACAGATTCCGCAGAGTTATGTGGGGTAGAAACCAAAAAAAATTTTTGTGTTCAGAAAGGTTTTAAAATGTTTTAGAGAAAGTTTGATTTTTTGGGACTTAAACAAATTTGTGAAAGGGGCGTCAACAGAACCGTTAATTGTTCCAAAAATTTTTTAATTTTCCAAATTAAGTCTTAGTGTAGAACGTTCGTTTTCGGGAACAAACAAAAATTTTTTCCCCCGCCGCACTGGGGTTTTCCCAAACAAAACCCCCGAGTTAATGGAAAAATATTCAATTAGCAGAGCGAAAAGATTTGGGGTACTAACAGGATGGCGCCCCCCCTCATTTCGCGGTTGGTTGTAGGGTAGTCAAATGACATATATCCCAATAGTTGCATTGGGACTAAAGGCCCATTCAACGGCCAGCTCTCTCGCAAAGACTTTTAACCTAGTGGGGTTCTTTTGTGGGAAATATTTGAAAAAATTGGTATTTACCCCCTACGAAAATTTGCGACGTTTTAAAAGAATAGACGCAGAGCAAATTCCAGGGAATTAAATTAGTGGGTTTGAAGCGGTGTTGTTGGAATGGTGGGCATTTTTAACAATTTTAGAAATGATTTAAATTTTTCGATTTTATTAAAAGTATTTATTTTTTTGTTTTTCTTTCTGTAAAATTGTTTTTGTTTAGTGTTTTTTTTTTTAAAATAAAATTGATTTGCCCCCGCATTTCTTGGAAAAAAAATTGTTTAAAATTTTAAACCGGAGGTGTTTTTGGGGAGCAACAAACTTATTTTCTTTTCTCTAAGAAAGGCTTCCTAAAAAGACGTTGGTTGGGAAAACATTTAGGGTTTAGTTAGAAAACACATCAATGTAATTAGGGTTTTTTGTAACTCTATTTTTGTTTCAAGAAACAAAAAACAACAAGACGAACTAACTTCTACCCAGAAACTTCAAGTACTCTTTCTTAGGCCCACCCTTAGCATCATAATAATTTCTTCAAAAAAAAACTCCTTCTAGTTATTACAAGAAAGCTTTTTGTTGTTTCTTTGTAATAATTTCAAACTTACAAAAGGGCTACTTGTAAATACAAAATTTTCGAAAAACCCTTTAAATATTAACGGTTAGAAAGAAACGGCACGGTGCGATGAGGTTGTTTCGCCGCTTTAAAGACGAGGAAGAGACGGAGAAAAACATCCAATGTTAGCGCTAGGGTCCCTATACGGAAAAGGGGCACGGAAAAGTCGTATTCAGCTTCTTCCCCCCCTATTAAAAAAATGGGGAATAAACGCGACCGGGGGGTAAATCACCTGTTTTAAAATTTCCAATCCGATTTGGGGTGACATTTTATACGAGCCCAGCGAAATTTTTGACCTAGAACGCGGGTAGGGCGGTCGAAACCGACCCGAATTCCGGAATAAAAGGCAGGAAAAAAAGGGGTCGAAGGCTAATGGAAAAGATTCGCCATTAAAAAGGACTAAAATAATGAATAGAGGGTTTTTACACAATGGGGCTTGTGCCCGTACTTTTTTGAGTGATTTATATTATGGGACTTTCGGAAGCATGATAGTCATCTCTCGATTTAAAATTAAAAATTGTGGGCTATAGACCGATCTAGTGTAAAAAACAATAGGAACTATCTTAGCTGTCTAATCGTCCACTGGCGGGGGTGTAAAGCCCCCCAAGCTCAATACTACCCTTCCCCTTTTGACTCAATAAATCAGAAACTTGAGAATACCAAAAAAAAAATTAAAAACAAAATTTTTAAAGTATTACATACTCTTAACGATGACTAAAAAGTCTTTTTCGTAAAGAAACTTATTTAGGGAAACAAACCCCCCCCCCTTATTTTTTGCAAATTTAGAGTTTTTATATATACAAAAATATAGAAGCTACGTAGAATTTTTGAAATATTGCTATTTGTTAAAAAAATTTATAACATGTGCTATTTTCCCGTAATGAAGAAAGTACGCAGGTGGTTATCAATATTTTTTTAATAAAAGTGAGTGTAGAGTTTATTAACGTTTTTAAAAAATATGTTAAGAAAAACATTATGATGTATTGCGTATACATAGAAAATGTGTTACGGTTAAAAAAAAAGAAAAATTTAATTTAAAACGACATCTCAGTTTTTTCTGTTTAAACTAGATGTTAGGAGGGGAGGATTCAAGGGTCACCCCCCCGGGGGCCCCCAAAAAAAGGGAAGGGAAAAAAAAATTTTTTTTTAAAAATTTTTAAAAAAACCCCCCCGGGGTAAAACCCTTTTTTTTTTGGGGGGGGGGTTTTTTTTTCCCCCCCAAAAAAAAACCCCAAAGGGGTTTAAAAAAACCCCCAAAAAAAAACCGGAAAAAAGGGGGAATTTTTTTAAAACCCCCAAAATTTTTTAATTTTAAAAAAAAGGGGGAAACCCCGGGGGCTTTCCCCCCTTTTTGGGGGGAAAAAAAAAAGAAAAAAACCCCCTTTTTAAAAAAACCCCCCTTTTTTTTAAAAAACGGGTTTTCCCAAAAAACTTCCCAAATTTTCCCCCCCTTTTTGGGGGGAAAAAAAGGGGGAATTTTTTTTTTTTTTCCAAAAGGGGGGTTTAAAAAAAAAAAAAATTTTTTCCTTTTTTCCCCCCCTTTTTTTTGCCCCCGGGGCCCCCGGGCCCCCCTTTCCCCCCTTTTTTTGGTTTTTTGAATTTTTTTAAAAAAAAAATTAAACCCCTTTTTTTTTTTTTAAAAAAAAAAAATTTTTGGGGGGAAAAAAAAAATTTTGGGGGGTTTTTTTTTTTTAAAAAAAGGGTTTTTTTAAAAAAAAAAAAAAAAATTAATTTTTTTTTTTTATTAAAAAAAATTTTTTAAAAAAAAAAAAATTAAAAAGGGTTTTTTTTTTTAAAAAAAAAAAATTTTAAAAAGGGGGGAAAAACCCGGGTTTTAAAAAAATTTTTTTTTTTCCCCCCCCCCCTTTTTTTTTTTTTAAAAAAAAAGGTTTTTTAAAAAATCCCCGGGGGGGCCAATTTTTTTAAAAAATAAAAAAAACCCCCCGGGGGAAAAAAAAACCCAAAAAGGGAAAAAAAAAAAGGGTTAAAAAACCCCCAAAAAAAAAAATTTTTAAAAAAAAAAAAAAAAGGGAAAAAACCCCCCCAATTTCAAAAAAAAAAAATTTGGGCCAAAAAAAAAAAATTTTTTTAAAAAATTTAAAAAGGCCCAAAAAAAAAAAATTTTTTTAAAAAAAAAGGGGGGAAAAAAAAAAAGGGGGGGGGTTTTAAAAATTAAAAAAAAAAAAAAAAAGGGGGGAAAAAGGCCCCAAAAAAATTAAATTTTTCCCTTTTTTAAAAAAAAAAAAAAAAGGGGGGGGGGGGGCCCCCGGGGGGGAAATTTTTTAAAATTTTAAAAATTTTTTTTGGGGAAAATTTAAAAAAATTTTTTTTAAAAAAAAAATTTTTAAAAAAAACCCCCCCCCCCCGGGGGGGAAAAAACCCCTTGGTTTTTTTTTTCAAAACAAATTTTTAAAAAAAAAAAAAAATTTTAAAAAAAAAAATTTTTTTTCCCCCAGGGAAATTAAAAATTTTTTTCCCCCCGGGTTTAAAAAACGGGGAAAAAAGGGAAAAAATTTTTTAATTTTAATTTTTTTTTAAAATTTTTTAAAAAAAAAATTTTTTTTGGGGGCCCCCCTTAAACCCCGGCCCCGGAAAAATTTGAAAAAAATTTTTAAAAATTTTTTAATTTTTTAACCAGGGGAAAAAAAAAAAACCCCCCAAAAAAAAAACCCCCCCGCCAAAAATTTTTTTTTTTTTTTTTAAAACCCAAAAAAAAAAAAAATTTTTCAAAAAAATTTTTTTTTTTATTTTTTTAAAAATTTAATTAAAAAATTTTTCCTTTTTTTTCAAAAAATTTTTTTAAAGAAACCCCCCCCCTTTTTTTTTTGGGTTTTTGTTTCCCCAAAAAAGGTTTAAAACTTAAAAAAAAAAGGGGGGGGTTTTTTGGGGTTTTTTTGGAAAAAAAAAAAGGGGGGGTTTTTTTTTTTTTTAAAAATTTAAAAAAATTTTAAAATTTTTCCCTTTTTAAAACCTTTTTTTTTGGGGGGTTTTTTTAAAAAACCCCTTTTTAAAAACCTTTTTTTGGAAAATTTTTTTGGGGGGAAAACCCTTTTTTTTTAAAAATTTTTAAAAAAAAAAAAAAAAAATTTAAAATTAAACCCCGGGAAAATTTTTTTAAAAAAAAAAAATTTTGGGGTTTTAAAATTTTTTTTTGGGGAAAATTTTAAAATTTTTAAAAAAAATTTTTTAAATTTTTGAAAAAACCCCCAACCCCAAAAAAAAAAAAAATTTTTTTTTTTTAAAATTTTTAAAAATTTTTTTTCAATTTTTTTGGAACCCCTTTTTTTTGGGGAAAAAAAAAAAAAAAAATTTTTGAAATTTTTAAAACCCGGGAAATTTTTAAAAAAGGGTCCCAAAAATTAAAAAAATTTTTTTTTTAAAACCCCTTTTAAAAGGGGAAAATTTTAATTTAAAAAAAACCCTTTTAAAAAACTTAAATTTTTTTTAAAAAAAAAAAAACCCCCCCTTTTTTTTTAAAAAAAACCCCTTTTTTTAAAAAAAATTTTAAAATTAAATTTTTCCCCCCCCATTTTGGGGAAAAAGGGGGGGGGGTTTTTTTTTAAAAAAATTTTTTTCCCCTTTAAAAATAAAAAAATTTTTTTTTTTTTTTTTTTTTTAAAAAATTAAAAAATTTAAAAAATTTTTTAAAAATTTTTTTTTTTTTTTCCCCCCTTTTTAAAAAAAGGGGAAAAAAAAATTTTTTTTCCCCCCCTTTTAAAAAACAAAAAAAAAAAAAGGGGGTTTTTGGGGGCCCAAATTTTTAAAAACCTTTCCCCCCCCGAAAAAAACCCGTTTTTTCCCCCCAAAAAAATTTTTTGGGGGGGGGAAAAAAAAAAATAAAAAATAAACCCTTTTTTTTAAAAAAAAAATTTTAAAAATTTTTTTTTTTTTTTTTTTTTTACCCCTTAAATTAAAAAAAACGGGCCCCTCCCCAAAATTTTTTTTTTTCCTTTTAATTTTTTTAAAAATTGAAATTCCCCAAATTTGGTTTTTTCCCCTTTTTTTTTTTTGGGGGGGGTTTTTTTTTTTTTAAAAAATAAAAAAATTTTTTTTTAAAACCCGTAAAAGGGGGAAATTTTTTCCAAAAAAAAAGGGGGGGTTTTTAAAAAAGGGGGTTTTTTTTTTTTTTTAAAAAAAAAAAAAGGGGTTTTTTTTTTCCTTTTTTTTAAAAAAAAAAAAAAAAAAAAATTTTTTTTTGGGGCCCCCCTTTTTGGGGGGGGGGAAAATTTTTTAAAACCCCGGGGCCCCCTTTTTTTTTCCCCCCAAAAATTTTTTAAAAAGGGAAAAAGGGAAAAAAAAAAAATTTTAAAATTTTAAAAACCCCCCCCAAAAAAAAGGGGGGTTTTTTTCCCCTTTTTTTAAAATTTTAAAATTTTTAAAAAAATTTTTTTTTCCCCCCAAAAAAAAAAAAAAAAACCCCCTTTTTTTTTTTTCCCTTTTTTAAAAATTTTTTTTTGTTTTTTTTTTTTATTTTTTTTTTTTAAAAAAGGGGTTTTTTAATTTTTAAAAATTTTTTTTTTTTAAAAATTTTTTTTTTTTTTTTTAAATTTTTAGAAAAATTTTTTTTTTGGGGGGTTTTTTTTTTCTTTTTAAAAAACCCAAAAAAAATTAAAAATTTGGGGGGAAATTTTAAATTTTTTTTTTTCAAATTTTAAAAATTTTTTTTTAAAAAAACAAATTTTTAAAAAAATTAAAATTTTTTTTTTTCCCCCAAAAAAAACCCCGGGGAAAAAATTTTCCCCCCGGGGGGGGGGAAAAAACCCCGGGGAAAAAATTTTTTTTTTTAAAATTGGGAAATTTTTTTTGGGGCCCAAAACCCCCAAAAAAAAAAATTTCCCAAAAAATTTTAAAAAAAAAAAAAAAAAAAAATTTTTTTTTTTCCAATTTTTTAAAAGAAAAACCCTTAAAAAAAAAATTTTTAAAAAAAAAAAATTATAAAGGGGGGGAAAAAAAGGTTTTTAAAAAAAAAAATTTTAAAAGGGGAAAAAAATTTTTTAAAAAAATTTTTCCTTTTTAAAGGGTTTTTTTTTTTTAAAAAAACCCTTTTTAAAGTAAAAAAATTTTAAAAAAAAAAAAAAAATTTTTTTTTTTTTTTTTTTTTTTTAAAAAAAAACCCTTTTTTTTTTTTTCCCTTTGGAAAAAAAAATTTTTTTTTTTTAAAATTTTTTTTTTTAAAAAAAATTTTAAAAAAAAAAAAAAATTAAAAAAAAAAAAAGGAAAAAAAATAAAAATTCCCTTTTTTTAAAACCCCCTTTTTTTTAAAGGGGAAAAAAAGGGGCCCTTTAAAAACCCCCTTTTTTCAAAAAAGAAAAAGGGGGGGGGGGGGGGGGGGTTTTTTTTTAAAAAAAAAAAAGGGGGTTTTAAAAAAATTTTTTTAATTTTCCCAAAAAAAGGGGGTTTTTTTTTTTTTTAAAAAAAAAATTCCCCCCTCCGGGGGAAAATTTTACTTTACCCCCCAGGGGGAAAAATTTTTTTTTTTTTTAAAAAAAAAATTTTTTTTGGAAAAAAAAAAAACTTTGGTTTTGGGAAAATTTAAACCCCTTTGGGCAAAAAGGGGGAAAAAATTTTTTTTTTAAAAAAAAAAAATTTTTTCCCCTTTTTTTAAAACCCCCGGGGGTTTTGGGCCCTTTTTTTTCCCAAATTTTAAATTTCCCCAAAACCCCCCTTTTTTTTCCCCCCCCTTTTTAAAAATTTTTTTTTTTTGGGGGGGCCCCCCCCCGGGGGAAAAAAAATTTTAAGGGTTTAAACCCGGGGGGAAAAAAAAAAAAAAAATTTTTAGCCTTTTTTTTAAAACCCCAAAAATTTTTAAAAAGGGGAAAAAAAAAAGGGGAAAAATTTTTTAAATTTTGGTTATTTTTTTCCCCTTTAAAAATTTTTTGGAAAAAATTTTTTAAAAATTTTTAAAAAAAAATTTTTTAAAAAAAGGGGGGGAAAAAAAAAAAATTTTTTTAATTTTTTTTGGGGGGGGCCCCCCACAAATTCCCCAAAAAAATTTTTTCCCTTTAAAAAAATTTTTTTAAAAAAAATTTTTTTTTTAAAAGTTTTTTTTGGGCCCCCCCCTTTTTTTTTAAAAAAAAAAAAATTTTTTTTTAAAAAAAAAAATTTTTTTTTCCCCCAAAAAAAAAAAAAAATTTAAAATCCAAAGGGTTTTAAAAAAAAAAAATTTTTTTTTAAAAAAATTTTTTTAATTTGGAAAAAAAAAATTTTTTTTAAAAAAAATTTTTAAAAATTTTGGCCCCTTTTTTTAAATTTTTTAAAAAAAAAAAATTTTTTTTAAAAAAAAACCAAAAAAAATTTTTTCCCGTTTTTTTTAAAAAAAAAAAGGGGGTTTTTTTTTTTTTTTTTTAAAAAAAAAAAAAAAAAATTTTTTTTCCCCAAAAAAATTTAAAAAAAGGGGGAAAAAAACCCTTTCCCCCCAAACCCCCAAAAAAGGGGGTTTTTCCCTTTGGGGGCCCCTTTTTTTCCCCCCCCCCAAAAAGGGAAAATTTTTAAAAATTTTTTTTTTTTCCAAAGGGGTTTTTTTTTCAAGGTTTTTCCCGGGGGACCAAAAAAACCCCCCTTTTAAAATTTTAAAAAAATTTTTAATTTTCCAAAATAAAATTTTTTTAAAATTTTTTTTTTTCCTTTTTTCCTTTTTTGGGCCCCTTGGAAGGGGGGAATTTTTCCCCCCCTTAAAAATTTTTTTTTTGGCCCAAAAAAATTTTTTTAAAATCCCTTTTTTAAAAAACCCCCAAAAAAAAAATTTTTTTTTTAAAAGGGGGGGTTTCCCCCCCAAGGGGGGAAAGGGGGGGAAAAAATTTTTTCCCCCCCCTAATTTCCCCCTTTTAAAAAAAAAGGGGGGAAAAAAAAATTTAAAAGGGGAACCCCCCGGGGGGGAAAAAAAACCCCAAAAACCCAAAACCCCCCCGAAAAATTTTTTTTAATTTTCCCCCCCAATTTTTTTTTTGGGCCTAAAATTAAATTTTAAATTTTTAAAAAATTTTTTTAATTTTTAAAAAAGGGGGGTTTTTCCCCCCAAAAAAAAAAATTTTTTGGGCCCCCAAAAAAAAAAATTTTTTTGGGAAAAAAAGGGGGTTTTTTTTTGGGCCGTTTTCCCCCAAAAATTTTGGCCCAAAAAATTTAAAAAAATTTTTCCCGGGGGTTTTTTTTTTTTCCCAAAAAATTTTTTAAAAAAAAAAAGGGGAAATTTTTTTAAAAAAAAAAAAAAAAAACCCTTCCCCCCTTTTTTTTTTTTTAAAAATTTTTAATTTTTAAAATTTAAAAAAAGGTTTTTTTTTCCCCCAAAAATTTGGAAATAATTTTTTCCCTTTTTTTTAAAAAAAATTTTTTAAAAAATACAATTTAAAGGGGCCCCCCCAAAATTTTTTTTCCCCCCCCCCCAAACCCCCCCCCCTTTTAAAAATTTTTTTTTTGAAAAAAATTTAAAAATTTTTTTTAAAAATTTTTTTTTTTTAAAAATTTAATTTTTTTTTATTTTAATTTTTAAAAAATTTTTTTAAAAATTTTGGAAAAAAAAAAAAGGGCCCCCCTTTAAAAAGGGAAAAAAAAAAAAAAACCCCTTAAATTTTGGAAAACAAATTTTTTTCCAAAACCCAAAAAAACCCCCCAAAAAAAATTTTTTTAAAATTTAAAAAAAAAAAAAAAAAGTTAAAGTTTAAAAATTTAAAAAAAAACCCTTCCCCCAAAAATTTTAAAAAAATTTTTTTTTAAAAAAAAGGGTTCCCTTTAAAAAAAATGGGGTTTTTTTTTTGGGGAAAACTTCCCCTTTTGGGGGGGGGAAATTTTTTTTTTTTTTTTTCCCAAAAAAATTTTTTTTCCCCCCCTTTTTTTTTTTTTTTTAAAACCCCTTTTTTTTTTTTGTTTTTAAAGGGGTGGGGTTTTTTTTAATTTGAAAAAAAAAAATTTTTAAAAAAAATTTTTTTAAAAAAAAATTTTTCCCCAAAAAGGGAAAAATTTTTTTTTTTTTTTTTTTAAAATAAAAAACCCCAAAAAATAAAAAATTTTTTAAAAAAAAATTAAAATTTAAAAATTTTTCCAAAAAAAGGAAAAAAAAAAAAAAAAAATTAAATTTTAAATTTTTTTAAAAAAAAAAAAAAATTTTTAAAAAAGGAAAAAAAAAAAGGGGGGTTTTTTAAAAAAAACCCCAAAAAAAAAGGGGAAAAAAAAAAAAAAAAAAAAAAATTTTTGGCCCAAAAAAAAAAGGGGGGGGGAAAATTTTTTTTCCTTCCCCCAAAAACCCCCCAATTTTTTAAACCTTTCCCCAAAAAAAAGTGGCCCCCCCCCAAAAAAAAAAATTTTTCCCCTTTTTTTTAAAATGAAAAAGGGTTTTAAAAATTTTTTTTGGGGTTTTAAAAGGGGGGGTTTTTTTTTTGGGGGGCCGTTTTAATTTCCCAAAAAAACCCCCCCCCCCAAAAAGGGGAAAAAATTTTTGGGGTTAAAAAAATTTTTTGGGTTTTAAAAAATTTTTGGGGTTTTTCCCCCCCCCCAAAATTTTTTCCCAAAAACCCCCCCGGGGGGTTTCCCCAAAAAAAATTTTTAAATTTTTAAAAGGGAAAAAAAGGGGGGGGGGGGTTTTTTTGGGGGGGCCCCCTTTTTTTCCCTTTTTTTCCCCCTTTTTTTGGGGGGAAAAGGCCCAAAAATTTTTTTTTTTAAAAAAAAATTTTTTTCCCCCAAAAAAAATTTTTCCGCCACCTTAAAGGGTTTTTAAAAAATTAAAAACCCCGGGCCCCCCCCTTTGCCGGCCCCAAAAAAAAAAAAACCCAAAACCCCTTAAAAACCCTTTTTTTGGGGAAAAATTTTAAAAAACCAAAATTTTAAAAAAAAAAATCCCCTTTAACCGGGTTTTTAAAACCCAAAAAAACCCCCGGGGGCTTTAAAAAGGGGGAAAAAAAACCCAAAAAGGGGGGTTTTTTTCCCCCAAAAAAAATTTTTTTCCCCCCTTCCGGGGCCCCCCCCCCGGGCCCCTTTTTTAAAAACCCGGTTTTTCCCCCCCCCCCCCGGGGGGGGGGGGCCCCCCCCCCCGGGAAAAAAAACAAACCCCCCCCAAACCTTTTAAAAACCCCCCCAAAAAAAAAAAAACCGAAAATTTTTTAAAAAAAAAAAATTTAATTTAAAGGGGTTAAAGGGGAAAAATTTTTTTTTAAAAAAAATTTTTTCCAAAAAAAATTTTTTTTCCTTTGGAAAAAGGGGGAAAAAAAAACCCCTTTTTTTAAAAAACCCCAAAAACCCCCCCCAAAAAAATTTCCCCAAAATTTTTCCCACCCCAAAAAAAATTTTTCCCCCCCCAAAAAAAAATTTTAAAAATTTTTTTTTTTTTTTGGGGGGGGGGGGGGTTTTTTTTTTTGGGCCCCGAAAAAGGGGTAAAAGGGGTTTTTTCCCCCAAAAAACTTTTTTTTAAAAAAATTTGAAAGGGAAAAAAATAAAACCCCTTTTTTTTTTTTTGGGCCCCAAAACCCCTTTTTCCCCCCCCTTTTTTTCCCCCCGATTTTTAAAAAAAACCCCCAAAAAAAATTTTTTTTCCCCCCCCTTTTTTTTCCCCCAAAAGGGGGGGCCCCCGGGGGGAAAAAGGGGGTTTCCCCCCGAAAATTTTTGGGGGGGCGGGGCCCCCCCCCCGGGGGTTTTTGAAAAAACCTTTTTTTCCCCCGGGGGGTTTTTTTTTTTTTTAAAAAATTTTTTTTTTTTAAAAAATTTTCCCTTTTTCCCCCCAAACCCCCCCCAAAAAGGGGGGGAAAAAATTTTTTTGTTCCCCCTTAAAATGTTTTTAAAAAATTTTTTTGGGCCCCGGTTTTTTTTCCATTTTAAAAGGGGGAACCCCCCCAAAAAAAGGGGGGGGGCCCCCCCCCCCCTTTTCCCAAAAATTTGGGGTTTTTAAAAAGGGGGAAAAAAAAAATTTTTTTTAAAAAACCAAAACCCAAAACCAAAATTTTAAATTTTAAAATTTTCCCCCTTTTTTTTTAAATTTTTTTTTTCCCCCCCCTTTTTTTTGCCCGGGGACCCTTTAAATTTTTTTTTTCCCCCCCCTTAAAAAAATTTTTTTTTTTTCCCCCATCCCCGGTTTTTTTTTCCCCCCCCCCCTTTTTTTCCCCCCTTTTTTTCCCCTTTTAAAAATTTTTTTTTCCCCCCCCCCAAAAATTTTCCCCCCCAAAAAACCCCCCGGGGGAAACCTTTTAAAAATTTAAAAATTTTTCCCCCCCAAAAGGGGTTTCCCCCCCCCCGGGGAAAAAAACCCCATTAAATTTTTTTTTGGGCCCCCCCCCCCGGGAAAATTTGGGGTTTCCCCTTTTTTCCCCCCCCTTTTTGGGGAAAATTTTTTAAAAAAAAATTTTTTTTCCTTAAACCCCCACTTTCCCCCCCTTTTTTTTTTCCCTTTTTTAAAAAAAAAACCCCCCCAAAAATTTTTTTTTTTTTAAAAACCTTTAATTTAATTTAAAAAAAAAAAATTTTTTTTTTTTTTTAAAAAAAATTTTTCCAAATTTTTCCCCCCCCCCTTTTTTAAAAAAATTTTTACCCCAATTTTTCCAAAGGGGCCTTTCCCTTTTCCCAGTTTAAAAAACCCCCCTTTTCCCCCGGGGGGAAAAAAAAAACCCCCCAAAAAAAATTTTTCCCCATTTTTGGGGGAATTTTTTTTTCCCCCGGTTAACCCCCCCTTTTTTTTAAATTTTTTTTTTTGGGGCCCCAAAAGTTTTTTAAAAAAAAAAGGAAAATTTTTAATTTTGGTTTAAAGGGAAAAAAATTTTTTTTTGGAAAAAAAAAAAAAATAACCGGGGGGGGTTTTTTTTTTTAAAAAGCCAAAAATTTTTTTTCCCCCCCCCCAAACCCCCCCGGTTTTTTTAAAAATTTTTCCAAAAATTAAATTTTTTAAAAAAAAAAAAAAAAAAAATTTTTAAAGGGGGGGAAAAATCCCCGGGGGTTTTTAAATTAAATTTTAAAAAAAAAACCCCCCGGGGGAAAAAAAATTTTTTAAAAAAACCTTTTTTAAAAATTTAAATTTTCCCTTTAAAATTTAAAAAACCCCCTTTTAAAAAATTTTTCCCCCCGGGAAAAAATCCCTGGAAAATTTTTCTTTTCCCTTTTTCCGAAAAACCCCCCCCGGGAAAAAAAAAAAAAAAGGGGGGGAATTTTTAAAAAAAAAAAAAAAAATTTAAAAAAAAAAAACCCCTTTCCCCCTTTTTTTTTTTTAAAATTTTTTTTTTTTTTTGGTTTTAAAAAAAATTTTGGGTTTTTTTCCCCCCCCTTTTTTGGGGGCCCCCTTTTTTTTTTTTTTTTTTGGGGGGGGGAAAAAAGGGGGTTTTTCCTTTTTTTTTTAAAAAAGCCAACCAAAAAAACCCCGGGGGAAAAAAAGGAAAAAAATTTTAAAAACCAAAAATTTTTTTTTAAAAAAAAAGAAAACCTTTTTTTAAAAAAAATTTTTAAAAAAAAAAAAAAAAGGGGGTTAAACCCCCCCAAAAATTTTTTCTTTTTTTTTTTTAAAGGTTTTTAAAACCCCCTTGTTCCGGGGGGAAAAAAAAAAAAATTTAAATTTTAAATTTTTTAAAAAAAAGGTTTTTTTAACCCCCCCTTTTTTTTTTTTTCCGCCGGGGGCCAACCAAAAAAAATTTTTTTTTTTTCTTTTTAAAAACCCCAAAAACTTTTTTTGGGTTTTTTAAAAAAAAAATTTTTTTTTTTCCCCCCCCCAAAAAAAAAAAAAAATTTTTTTGGGAAAAATTTTTTAATTAAAAATTTTTTTTTTTTAAAAAAAAAAAATTTTTTTTTAAAAATTTTTGGGGGGGTTTTAAAAAAAAAAAAAATTAAAATTTTTTTTGGGTTTAAAAAAAATTTTTAAATTTTTTTTTTAAAAAAAATTTTAAAAAAATTTTTTTTTTTTTTTAAAATTGGGGGAAATTTCCCCCGGTTTTTAAAAAAAAAAAAAAAGGGTTTTAAAAAAAATTTAAAACCCCCGGAAAAAATTTTTTTTTTTGTTTTTTAAAAAATGGAATTTTTAAAAAAAGGGAAAAAAAAAAAAAAAAAAGGGGTATTTTTTTTAAAAAAAAAAAAAAAAATTTTTTAAATTTAAAAAATTTTAAAAAAAAAAAAAAAAAAAAAGGGGTTTTTTTTTTTTAAAAACCCCTTTTTTTTAATTTCCAAAAAAATTTTTTTTTAAAGGGGAAAAAAAACCGGAAAATTTTCCCCCCAAAGGGCCCAAAAAAAAAATCTTTTTTTAAAAATTTTTTTTTCCCCCAAAAAAAAAAAAATTTTTTTTTGGGGGTTTTCCCCTTTTTTGGGGGAAAAAATTTTTTGTCCTTTTTTTTTAATTTAAAAAAAATTTTTTTTTTTTAATTTTTTTTCCCCCCTTTTTTTTTAAAAATTTTTTTTTTTCCCAAAAAGGGGAAAAGGTTTTTTTTTTTGGGGGGGGGGAAAAAAAAATTTTGGGAAAAAAACCAAAAAAGGGGGGGGGGGGTTTAGGGGAAAAAATTTTTTTTCCAAAAAAATTTTTTAAAAATTTTTTTAAAATTTTAAAATTTTTGGGGGGGGGGGGGGCCCCCCTTTTTTGGAAATTTAAATTTTTTAAATTAATTCCCTTTTTAAAAAAAAGGGTTTTTAAAAAAAAAAAATTTTTAAATTTTTGGGGGTTTTTTTTTTTTTTTTTTTTTTAAAAAAAAAAAAATTTTTTTAAAATTTTGGGTTTCCCCCCCAAAAGGGGTTTAAAACCCCCCGGGAAACCCCCAAAAGGCCTTTAAAAAAAATAAGGGGGAAAAAATTTTTCCCAAAAAACCCCCAAAAAAACCCCCCCCCAAAAAAAATTTTTTTTTTTAAAAAAAAAACCCCCCTTTTTTGGGGGGGCTTAAAATTTTTGGGGGGGGAAAAAAAAATTTTTTCCCCAAAAAAAAAAGGTTTTTAAAATTTTTTTTTTTTAAAAAAAAAAAAAAAAAAGCCCGGGGGGTTTTTGGGGTTGGGAAAACAAAAAAATTTTTTTTAAAATTTTTTTTGGTTTAAAAAAAAATTTTAAAAAAAAAGGAAAAAACCCCCCCCCCCGGAAAAAAATTTTTTTTTTTTTTTTTTTCCCCCCCCCCTTTTTTTAAAAAAAAAGGGGGGCCCCTTTGGGGTTTTTAAAAATTTTTTCCCCCCCCCCCCCAAACCCCCAAAAAATTTTTGGGGGGGGTTTTTTTTTTTGGTTTTTAAAAACCCCCCCCCCCCCAAGGGTTTTTTTTTTTCCCTTTTGGGGGGTTTTTTTGGGGTTTTCCCCTTTTTTTTTAAAAGGGGTTTTTTTTTTTTTTTTTTTTAAAGGTTGGGGGCCCCCTTTCAAATTTTTTTTTTTTTTAAAAAATTTTTTTAAAAGGGGAAAGGGGTTTATTTTTAAATTAAAAAATTTTTTTTTTTCCAAAAAAAATTTTTAAAAAAAAAAATTTCCCCTTTTTTTTAAAAAAAAAAAAAAATTTTTGGTTTTTTGGGGAAAAAAAATTTTTAAAACTTTTTTCCCCCCCAAATTTTTTGAAAAAAACCCCCCCTTTTAAAACCTTAAAACCCAAAAAAAACCCCCCCAAAAAAAAAAAAAAAAAAAAACCCCCTTTTTTCTTTTTTTAATAAAAATTTCCCTTTTTTTCAAAAAAATTTTTTTTTGGGGGTTTTTTTTTTTGGGCCCCCTTTTGGAAAAAAAAACCCTTTCCCAAAAGGGGGCCCAAAAAAAAAAAAAAACCCCCTTTCCTTTTTTTAATTTAAAAAAAACCGGGGGGTTCCTTGGGGGAAAAAAACCAAAATTTAAAAAACCCCCGGGGGGAAAAAATTTTTTCCCCCCAAAAAAATTTTTTTTTTTTTTTCCCCCCCCCCCCCTTTTTTTTTTCCCTTTTCCAAAAATTTTAAAATTTTCCCCCCCAAAAAAAAAGGGGGAAAAAAGGGGGGGGCCCCCCCAAAAAAAAAAAAGGCCCCCCCGGTTTTTTTTTTTTCCCCCCGGGGGTTTTTTTTTTTTTTTCCTTTTAATTTTTTAAAAAAATTTTTAAAAATTTTTTTTTAAATTTTTTTTATTTTAAAACCTGGGGATTTTTTTTTTTTTTTTTTATTTTTAAAAAGTTTTTCGCTTTTTTTTTGGGGAAAAAAAAATTTTTTAAAAAATTTTTTTTCCCAAAAACCCTTGGTTTAAAAAAAAAAACCCCCAAAAAAAAAATTTAAAAAAAAGGGTTTTTTTTAAAATTTTTTTGGGGTTTTTTTTTTTTTTTCCGGGTTTTAAAATTAAAATTTTTTTTCCCCCAAATTTTTTGCCCCCAAAAAAAATTTTTTTTATTTAAAAAAAAAGGGAAAAAATTTTTTCCCCTTTTTTTTCCCTTTTTTTTTCGAATTTTTAAAAAAAAGGGAAAATTTTTTTTTTTTTAAAAAAAAATTAAAAGTTTTTTTTAAAAAGGAAAAAAAAAATTTTTTTGGGGAAAAAATTTTTTTTTTTTAAAAAAAAATTTAAAAAAATTTAAATTTGGTTCCTTAAACAAAAATTTTTCCCCAAAAAATTTTTTTTTTGGGGGTTCCCCTTTTTTTCCCCCAAAAAAAATTTTTTTTTAAAAAAAAAAAAATTTAAAAGGGGAAAAAAGGGAAATTTTAAAAATTTTTTTTTTTTCCAAAAAAAAAAAATTTTTAAAATTTAAAAAAATTTTTGGAAAAAACTTTTCCTTTTTTTTTGGGGAAAAAAAAAATTTTTTTTTTGGGGGGTTTTGGGGAAAGGGGGGTTTTTAAAAAAACCCCAAAAATTTTTTTGGGTTTTTCCCCAAAGGGGAAAAAAGGGGGGTTCCCTTTTTTGGGAAATTTTTTTTTTTTAAAAAAAAACCCCGGGGAAAAAAATTTTTTAAAAATTTTTTTTTTAAAAAAGGGAAAAAAAAAAAAAAAAATTTAAAAAATTTTTTTTTCCAAACCCCTTTTTTTCCCTTTTTTTTTTAACCCCAAACCCCTTTTTTTTAAAAAAAACCCTTTTTTAAAAAAAAAAAACCCGGGGGGGGTTAAAGGGGGGTTTTTAAAAACCAAAAAAAGGGCCCCAAAAAATTTTTTAAAAATTAAATTTAAATTAAAAATTTTAAATGGGGGAAAAAAAAAAATTTTTTGGGTTATTAAAAAGGTTTTTCCCGACCCCCCCTTTTTTTTTTTTTTTTTTAAAAAATTTAAAAAAAATTTTTAAAAAAAAAAATTTTTTTTTTTTTTAAAAAAAAATTTTGGGGGAAAAAAAAAAGGGGGGGGTTTTAAAAAAAAAAAAATTTAAAAATTTAAACCTTTTGGGGAAAAAATTTTTTTTTTTAAAAAAAAAAAAAAATTTTTTTTTTTAAAAAAATTTTTTTCCCAAGGGGTTTTTTTGGGGAAAAATTTTTTTTGGGGGGGAAAAAAAAAAAAAAGGGGGGAAACCAAAATTTGGGGGGCCCTTTTTTTTTTAAAATTTTTTTAAAATTTTTTAAAAAAATTTAAAAATTCCCCCAAAAAAAAATTTTTTTTTAAAAAATTTTTTTTTTTTTTCCAAAAATTGGGGTTTTTCCTTTTTCCAAAAAACCCCCAAAAGAAAAATTTTTTTTTTAAATTTTTTTTCAAATTTTTAAAATTTTTTTTTTTTAAAAAAAAAAAAAAAAAAAAAAATTTTTAAAAAAAAAAATTTAAATTTTTTTTAAAAATTAAAAAGTAAAAATTTTTAAAAACCAAATTTTAAATTTTTTTTTTTAAAAAAATTTTTTTTCCTTTTTTTTTTTTAACCCTTTTTTCCGGTTTTTTTAAAAACCCCAAAAAAAATTTTGTTTTTTTTTACCCAAAAAAAAAGGGCCCAAAAGGGCCCCAAAATTTGGGGGGTTTGGATGCAGAAATTTTTTAAAAGTGAATTTAAATTCACGTGAAAAAAATACATGGGAAAAACCAGGCTTTTTTTTATACTTGGGACACCTTTTTAAAACCAGTGAAATTTTTTAAATTTACTTAAGGCATTTTTAATGAGCTTTTTTTCGTAAATTCCCAGTAATTGAGATTATTTTTCCAAATTATGAACTGGGGAAACAATTTCTTTCCCCATTTTTCCCTAGGGAAAGTTTTAATTTCATTCATTTTTAATTTTAAAAAAACCCTTTTTAAACTGCAGCTGTGTGTGCAGGTATCCCTGATTCAGTTTTCCTATCAAAATCCCAATAATACAAACTTTTAAAAATCAAAAATTATCCGCAAACTTTTGATCTAATTGGGTTTTTAAAAACATGAAATTTCCCCTTTAAAAATGAAAGGGTAAAATTGGGTTTTTTACGCTTTATAAGATGAATGAAGTTTTTTTTTTAATTTTAAATAATTTTTCTTAAAATTTATTTTTGGGTTTTAGTTTTCCATAGCCCAATCCCTTTTTGAAAAACCAAATAAATCATCCCTAAATTTCTTTGACATTTCACCCTAGAATTCAGCGAAAAAAATAGCAGAAATTTTTCTAAAAAAAACTCCCCCAAGCGGGGAAATTTTAAAAATAAAATGTTTGCTTTAAACTTGAAGTCAAATTTTGATTGATAAAAACCCTTATTCCCCCTTTGAAAGTACGATTTGCAAGGGAGGTAGGGGCCTTTTAAACAACTGAAAAGTAAAGTTCCCATTTTTTTCCCTTTCATCTAAAGAAATTTTACAGTAGCACTTACTATTAAAGCGGGGTCGTTTTTTTAGTTTTTTTTTGGGGAAAAGCACTTATTTGAGGGGGATTGGAGGGAATTTTTTTACTGAAACTTTTTTGTTTTTTTGGATTTTTTTTTTAAAATTTAAATAATGTGAGCCCGGGAGGACCCCGGTTTTTAAAAAATCAGGAAAATTCGGGGACAGAAAAACTTTTCCCCAAAGTAAATCATTTTGTATTTTAGTATTAATGATTTTATTACCCCTT
>JAROYE020000141.1:0-23191 GCA_029619315.2 Dynastes maya
GGCGGGGGGGGGGGGGCGGCGGGGGGGGCGGCTCGGGGGGGGCGGGGGGGCGGGGGGGGGGGGGGGGGGCGGGGCCGGGGGGTCGGGCGGCGGCGGGGGGGCAGGGCGGGCGGGGGCGCCGGCGGGGGTGCGGGGGGGGGCCGGCGGGCGGTGCGCGGCGGGGGCGCGGGGCGCGGGGGTGGGGGCGGGTGGGCGGGCGGCGGGCGGCGGCCCGGGCGGGGGGGGCGCCGGGGGGGGCCCGGCGGGGCGCCGCGGGGCGGGGCGCGGCTACCGGGGGCCGGCGCGGGGGGGTGCGCGGGGCGGCGCGGCGGCGCGGGGCGGGGGCCCGGGGCGGGGCGGGGGGTCCGGGGGGCGGGGCGGGGCGGGGGGGGTCCGGGGCGGGCCGGGGGGGGCGGGCGGGGGGGGGGGGGGCGGGGCGGCGGGGCGGGGGGGGGGGGGGCGGGGGGGCGGGGGGGGGCGGGGGTCCGGGAGGGGCGGGCGGGGGCGGGGGGGGGCGGGGGCGGGGCGGGCGGGGGGGGGGCGAGGGGGGGGGGGCGGCGGGGTGGCGGGGGGGGGGCGTGGGGTGGCGGGGGGGCGGGGGCGGGCGGGGCGGGGGGCGGCGGGGGGCGGGCGCCCGGGGGGGCGGGGTGGGCGGGGGCGGGCGGCGGGGGGGGGGGGGGCCGGCGGGGGCCGGGCGGGCGGGGGGTCGGCCGGTCGGGGGGGGGGGGGGCGGGGGGCGCGGGGCGGGGGGCGGGGCCGGGGCGGGCGGCGGCGGCGGGGGGCTGGGGGCGGTGGGGCGGCGGGGGGGGGGGGGGGGGCGGGGGGCGGGGGCGGGGGGCGCGGGGGGGCGGGGCGGGGGGGGGCGGGGCGGGGGGCCGCGGGGGGGGGGGGGGGGCGGGGGCGGGTGGGGGCGGGGCGGGGGGGGTAGGGGGGGCCGCGGGGGGGGGCGGGGGCGGCCCGGGCGGGGGCGAGGGGGGGCGGGGGGAGGGGGCGGCGTGGGGGGGCGGGGGGCCGGGGGGGGCCGGGCGGGGGCGGGGGTGGCGCGGGGGCGGGGCGGGGGCGGGGGGAGCGGCGGGGGGGGCGGGGGCGGGGGCGGGGGCGGGGGCGGGGGGGCGGGGCGGGGCGCCGGGGGGGGGCGGTCGGGCGCGCGGGCGGGGGGGGGGGGGGCGGGGGGGCGGGGGGCGGGGCGGGGGGGCGGCGGGGCGGGCCGGGGGCGCCGGGGGCGGGGGGGGGGGCGGGGCGAGGGGGCGGGCGGGGGGCGGGGGCGGGCGGGGGGGGGGGGGGGGCGGGGGTGGGGGGGGGTGCGGGCCGGGGGGGGGGCGGGCGGGGCGGGGGGGCGGGGGGGGGGGCGGGCGGGCGGGGGGCGGGGGGGGGCGCGGGGGGGGCGGGGGGGGTGGCGGGGGGGGGCCGGCGGGGGGCGGGGGGGGGGGGGGGGGGGGGGGGGCGGGGGGCGGGGGCGGGGGGGGGGGCGGGGGGGCGGGGGGGGGGGGCGGCGGGCGGGGGGGGCGGGGGGGGGGGGGCCGGGCGGCGGGGGCGGGGCGCGGGCGGGCGGGGGGGGCGGGGGGGGGCGGGGGGGGGGGGCGGCGGGGCCGGGGGCGGGGGCGGGGCGGGGCGGGGGGGGCGGGGGGGCCGGGCGGCGGGGGGGGGGGGGGGGGCGGGGGGGGGGGCGGGTCGCGGGGGGGGCGGGGGGCGGGGCGCCCGGGGGGGGGCGGGCGCGGGGGGGGCGGGGGGGGGGCGGGGGGGGGGGGGCCCGGGGGGCGGGGGGGGAGATAAAACATAAAAAAAAAAAAACAAAAAAAAAAAAAAAAAAAAAAAAAAAAAAAAAGGGGCGCGCGGGGGGGGGGGGTGGGGGCCTGTTCCCGCGGGGTGGGCGGGGGGGGGGGGTGGTGGGGGGGCGGCCCCCGGGGGGCCCCGCCCCCCGGCCCCCCGGCCCCCCGGGGGGGCGGGGGGGGGCCCCCCCCCGCCGCCCGGCGGGGGGGGGGTTTGGGGCCCGCGGGGGGGGGGGGCCGGGCGGCCCCGCCCGGGGGGGGGGGCCCGGGGGGCCCCGCGGGGGGTGGGGCCCCGGCCCGCGGGGGGGGGCGGGGGGGGGCGGGCCCCCCGGGGGGCCCCGCGGGGGGGCGGGCGGGGGGGGGGGGGGTGGGGGGGGGGGGGGGTGGGGGGGGGGCCCGGCCCTCGGGCCCGCGGCCCCGGGGGGCGGAAATAAAAAAAAATAAAAAAAAAAAAAAAAAAAAAAAACCGGGTGGGGGGGGGGTGGGGGGGGGGGGGGGGGGCGGGGGGGGGGGGGCCGGCGCGGGGGGGTGGCCCGGGGGCGGCCCCCCCCCGGGTTGGGGGGGGGGGGGGGGGGCCGGGGGGCCCCCTGGGCCGGCGGGCCTCCCCGGGGCGGGGGGCCCGGGGGGGCCGGGGAAAACAAAAAAAAAAAAAAAAAAAGAAAAAAAAAAAAACAAAAAAAAAAAAAAAAAACAAAACACAAAGGCCGCCGGGGGTGGACAAAAAAAAAAAAAAAAAAAAAAAAAAATAAAAAAACCGGCGGGCGGGGGCGGGGGGCCCCCACGGGGCCCCCCCCCCCGGGGGGCCGGGGGGGGGGGGGGCCGCCCGATGGGGTCGGGGGCGGGGGGGGGGGCACCCGGGGGGGCCCCGGAAAGGGGCCCCGCCCCCCCCCCGGGGGGGGGCCTGGGGGGGGGGCCGGCCGGCCCCCAAAAAAAAAAAAAAAGGGGGACAAAAAGGGGCCCTCGCCCGGGGGGGGGGGGGGGGGGGCGGCCCGGGGCCCCGGGGGCGGGGTGGTGGGGGGGGGCGGCGGCCCCCGGCCCTGGGGCCGGCGTCCCCCCCTGGGGGGGGGGGGCGGGGGCCGGGGGGGTCGGCGGGGGTGTGGCCCGGCGGGGGGGTGCCGGTCTTTTTGCTGGGCCCGGGGGGGGGGGCTGGGGGGGGCCCCGACCAGGGGGGCCCGGGGCCCCCCCGGGGCCCCCCGCGGGGGTGGGGGGTGCGGGGGGGGCCCCGGGGGGGGGGCCGGGCGCGGTGGGCGGGGGGGGGGGGGGTGGGGCCGGCCCGGGGGGGGGCGCCGTGCTCCCGGGGGGGGCGCCCCCCCCCCGTGCCCCAGGGGGGCCGGTGGGGGTTGGGGGGGGGGGGGGGGGGGGGGGCCCCCCCCCCCCCCGCCCCCCCCCCGGGGGCGGGGGGGGGGGGGGCCCCCCACCCCCCCCCGTCCCCGGGGGGCCCCCGATGTCCCCCGGGGGGGGGGGGGGGGGGGCGGGCGGGGGGGGGGCCCCCGCGGGGCGGGGCCCCCCCCCGGGGGGGGCAGCGCGGTGGGGGGGGGGGGGGGTGGGGGGGCCGCCGCGAAACAAAAAAAAAAAAAAAAATAAAAAAAAAAAACCCCGGGGGGGGCGCGGCCGGGGCCGTGGGGGGGGGGGGGGGGGGGGGATAAAAAAAAAAAAAAAAAAAAAGGGGGGCCGGGCGGCCTGGGGTGGGGGGGGGGGGGGGGGCCGGGGTGGGTGGGGGGGGGGGGGTGGGGGGGGGGGGGGGGGGTGGGGGGGGGCGCCCCCGGCCCGGGGGGGGGGTCCCCGCCCGGGGGTGGGGGGTGGGGGTGGGGGCCCGCGCGCCCCCTGGGGTGGGGGGGGGTGTGTTGGGGGGGGGTGGGGGGGGGGGGGGGGGGGGGGGGAGGGGGGGCCGGGGGGGGGGGGGGGGGGGGGGGGGCCCGGCGGGGGGGCCGGGGGGGGGGGGGGGGGGGGGGCCGCGGGGGGGGGGGGGGGGGGGGGGGGGGGGGGGGGGGTGGGGGGGGGGCCGGCGGGGGGGGCGGGCCGGGCGGGGGGGTGGGGGGCGGGGGGGGGTGGGGGTGGTGTGTGTGCGGGGGCGGGGGGGGGGCGGTGGGGGGGGGGGGGGTGGGGGGGGTGGGGCCGGGGCCCGCGGGTTGTTTGGGGGGGGGGGGGCCTGGGGGGGGCCCGGGGGGTGGGGCCCCCCGGCGGGGGGGGGGGGGGGGGGGGGTGGCGGGGGGCCGGCCCCCGGGTGGGGGGGGGGGGGGGGGGGGGGCGGGGCGGCGGGGGGGGGGGGGGAGGGGTGGCCGGGGGGGCGGGGGCCCCGGCCCTCCGGCCCGGGGCACCCGGGGGGGCGGGGGGGGGGGACGGGGAAAAAAAAAAAAACCGGGGGGCCCGGGGGGGGGGGGGGGGGGGGGGGGCCCCGGGGGGGGTAAAAAATCCGCGGGCGGGGCCCCCCCCCCCGGGCCCTCCCCCGGGCCGCGGCCCGGGGGGGGGTGTGTCCCCCGGGCCGGGCCCCCCGTGCCCGCCCACCCCGGGGGTGGGGGGGGGGGGGGCCCCCCGGGGGGGCCGGGGGTGGGGTGGGCGGGGGGGGGCGGCCCCCCCCGGTCCCCCGCCCCCCCGGCCGCGGGGGGGGGCCGGGGGGGGGGGCCCCCCCCCCCGGCCGGGGTTGCCCCCCCCCGGGGGGGGGGGGTGGGTGGGGTGGGGGGGGGGGGGGGGGGGGGGAAAAGGGCCGCCTCCCGCCGGGGGGGGTGCGGGCGGGGGGCGCCGGGGGGGGGGGGGGTGGGGGGGGCGCCGGGCCGGGGGGGGGGGGCGCCCCCCCGGGGGGCGGGGGGTCCGGCGGGGGGGCGGGGGGGGGCCGCCCCGCTGGCGGGGGGCCGGCCCGCCCGGGGGGGGGGGGGCGCCCCCCGGACGGGGGGGGGGGGGGTGGGGGGGCCGTGGGCCACGGCCCCCCCCCCCGGGGGGGGGGTCGGGGGGGGGCCGGCCCGGGGGGGGGGGTGGGGGGGGTGGGGGGGGTGGGGGGGGGGGGGGGCGGGGCGGGGGGCCGCCCCCGGGCGGGGGGGGGGGGGGGCGGGAAAAACAAAAAAACAAAAAAAAAAAAAACGCGGGGGTGTGGGGGCGGCGGGCCCCCGCGGCGGGGGGGGGGGGGGGGGGGGGGGGGCCGGGGGGGCCGCGGGCCCCGCGGGGCCCCCCCGCCCCCGGCCCCCGTGGCGGGGCCCCCCCCCCCCCCCCCACGCCCCCCCCCGAGGGCACCCCCCCCCGCGGCGTGGGGGGGCCCCGGGCCCCACCCCCCGGGGGGGGGGGCCACGGGGGGGGGGGCGGGGGGGTGGGGGGTGGGGGGGGGGGGGGGGGGGGGGCCGGGGGGGGGAAAAAAAAAGCGGGGGGGGGGGGGGGTGGGGGGGGGCGGGGGGGGGCGGGGGGGGGGGGGGGGTGGGGGGGGGGGGTGGGGGGGTGGCGGGGTGCCGGGCCCCGCGGGGGGGGGGGGGGGGGGCCGGGTGGTCGTGGGCCCCCCCCCCCGCCGGTTTCGGGGCCCGGCCCGTGGGGGTGGGGGGGGGGTGGGGGGGGGGTCCCCCGTTGCCTGTGGTCCCCGGGGGGGGGGGGGGGGGGGGGGGGGTGGGGGGTGGGGGGGGGTGTGGGGGCCCCCGGTGGGGGTGGGGGTCGGGGCCGGGGGCGGGCCGGGGGGCCGGGCCCGGGGGGGGGTGGGTGCGGGGGGGGGGGGGCCCCGGGGGTGCCCCCCCGGGGTGGCGGGGGGGGCCCGCCGAGCCGGGGGGTGGGGGGGGGGGGGGCGGGGGGGGGGGGGCGCGGCGCCGGGGGTGGGGTGGGGCCGGGGGGGGGGGGGGGGGGGGGGGGGGGGGGGGGGTGGGGCCGGGGGGGGGGGGACCCCGTCCTCGGGGGGGGGGCCGCGTGGGGGGGACCGTGGGGGGTGCGTGGCCCGGGGAGGGGGGCCCCCCGGCCCCGCTTGGGGCGGGCCGGGGGGGGGGGCGAAAAATAAAAAAGAACAAAAACAAAAAAAAAAAAACAATCGGGGGCGGCCGCGGGGGGGGGGGGCCGGGGGGGGGGGGGTGGGGGGGGGCGGGCCCGGGGTGCCCCCCAGGGGGGGGGGGGGGGGGGTGGGGGCCCCCCGGCCCGGCCGGTCGGGGCCCCCGGGGGGGGGAAAAAAAAACAAAAAAAAGGCGGGGTGGGCCAGGGGGCGGGGGGGCCCCGGGGGGGGGCGTGGGGGCCGGGGGGGGGGGGGGCGGGGGGGGGCCCGAGGGGGGCCGGGGGGGGGGGGGGGGGGAAAAAAAAAAAAACAAAAAAAAAAAACAAAAAAAAGACAAGCCCCCCGGGTGGCCCCGGGGGGGGGGGGTGGGGGTCTTGCGGGGGGGGGGGGGGGGGGTGGGGGCCCCGGGGGGCCCCTGGGGCCGGGGGTGGGGTGGGGGGCCCGGGCCGCCCGGCCGGGGCGCGCCGGCCGGCCCCCCCCGGGGGGGGGGCGGGGGGGGGGGGGGGCCCGGGGGGGCCCCCCCCCCCGGGGGGGGGGGGACGGGGGCCGCCGGCGGGGCGGGGGGGGGGGGGGGGGGGTGGGGGGGGGGGGGGGGGGACAAAGGGGGGGTGGGGGGGGGTTGGTGTGGGGTGTTGGGTGGTGGTGCCCGGGGGGGGGGGGGGGTGGGGGGGGGTGGGGGGGGGGGGGCGGGGGGGCGGGGGCCCCGGGGGGGCGGGGGGAAAAACGGGGGGGGGTGGGGGGGGGGGGTGTGGGTGGGGGCGGGTGGGGGGGGGGGGGGCGCCGCGGGGGGTTTGGGGTGGGGCCAGGGGGGGGGGGGGGGGCCCCGGGGGGCGGTGGGGGGGGGCCGCCCCGGGTGGGGGTCGGGGGCGGGGGGGGGGGGGGGGGGGGGGGGGGGGGGCGGGGGGGGGGCGGGGGGGGCCCGCCGGGGGGGCGGGGGTGGGGGGGGGGGGCCGCGGTGCCCCCGGGGGGGGGGGGGGGGGTGGGGCGCCCGGGGGGGGGGGTGGGGGGTGCGGGGGGGCCGGGGGTGGGTGGGGGGTGGCCGGCCCCGGCCCCCGGTGGGCGTACGGGGGGGCCGGGGGTCCCCCCGGGGGGGGGGGGGGGTGGGGGGGTGCCCGCGGGAGGGGGGGGGCCCCGGGGGGGGGGGGGCCGCCGGGCGGCCCGGCCGGGGTGGGGGTGGGGGGGCCCGGGGGGGGGGCGGGGGGGGGCGGGCCCGGGGGCGTGGGGGGGGGGGGTGGGAGGGGGCGGGAAAACCGGGCCGCCGGGGGGGGGGGGGGGGGGCGCCGAGGGGGGGGGGTGGGCCCCGGCTGGGGGGCGGGGGGGCGGGGGGGGGGGTTCCCGGCCCGTGGGGGCTCGGGGGGGGGCCCCGGGGGGGGGGGGGGGGGGGGGTCCGGTTGGGTGGGGGGGGGGGGGGGGGGGGGGGGGGGGGGGGGGGGGGGGGTGGGGGGGGAAAAAAAAAAAACAAAAAAAAACAAAAAACAAGGCGCCCGCCGGGGGGGGGGGGGGGGGGGGGTGGGGGGTGGGGGGGGGGGGCCGGGGGCCCGCGGGGGGGGGGGCGGGGGGGGGGGGGCCGGGGGGGGGGGGGGCGGGGAGGGGGGGGGGGGGGGCGGGGGTGGGGGGGGCGGGCGCGGGGGGGGGGGGGGGGGGGGGGGGGTGGGGGGGGGGGTGGGTGGGGGGGGGGGGGGGCCGGGGGGGGGGGGGGGGGGGTGGGGGGGGGCGGGGGGGCGCCCCGGGGGGGGGGGGGGGGGGAAAAAAAAACAAAAGGCCTGCGGGGGGGAAGGCCCGGGCGACGGGGGTGGGTGCCGGGGGGGGGGGGCCCCTCCCCCCCCCCCCGCGGGGGGGGGGGGGGGGGGGGGGGGGGGGCGGCCCGGGGGGGGGGGGGGGGGGGGCGGGGGGGGGGGGGGGTGGTGGGGGGGGGGGGGGGGGGGGGCCCCCCCCGCGCACCCCCCCCCCGGGGGGGCCCCCCCCCCGGGGGGCGGGGGGGGGGCGGGGGTGGGGGGGGGGCCCCGGCCGGGGGGGCGGTGCCCCCCCCCCGGGGCCGGCCAGGGGCCCGGGGCGGGGGGCCTGGGGGGGGGGGGCCCCCGGGGGGGGTGGGGGGGCCCCGGGGGGGGTGGGGGTGGGGGCGGCCGGGGGGGAAAAGGGCCGGCGGGGGGTGGGGCCGGGGGGGCGGGGGGGGGGGGCGCGCGGGGGGGGGCGAGGGGGTGGGCCCCGGGGGCGGGGGGGGGGGGGGGGGTGGGGGGGGGGGGGGGGGGGGGGGGGGGTGGGGGGGGGGGGGGGGGGGGGGGGGGGGGGGTGGGGGGGGGGGGGGGGGGGGGGCGGTGGGGGTGGCCCGGGGGGGGGGGGGGGGAAAAGCACCCCGGGGCGGGGGGGGGCCCCTCGGGGCCAGGCGTTGCCGGGGGGGGGGGGGCGCCCGGTGGGGGGGTGGGGGCAGGGGGGGCCAGCGGCCGGGGGGGGGGTGGGGGGGGGGGCCTCGCCGGGGGAGGGGGGGGGGGGGGGGGGAACAGGGCGGGGGGGAAACGCGGGGTGCCGGCCCGGGGGGGAAAAAGGCCGGGCGGGAAACAGCGGGGCCGGGGTGGGGGCGGGGGGGGGGCACAAAAACAGGGGGCCCCGCGGGGGGGGCGGGGCGGCCCCCGGGGGGGGCCCCCCGCGGGGGGGGGGGGCCGTGGGCCGGGGGGGGGCCGGGCCCCCTGGGGGGAAAAAGCGCGCGGGCCCCGGGGGGGGGGGGCCCCGGTGGGGGCGCGCCGCCCCGGGGGGGGGGGGGGGGGGTGGGGGGGGGGGCCCCGGGGGGGCGGGGGGGGGGGGGGGGGGGGGGGGGGGCGGGTGGGGTGGGGGCCGGGGGGGCCCCCCGCCCGCCCTCCGCTCGCCCCCCCCTGGCCGCGGGCCGCGGGGGGGGGGGGGGGCGGCCGGGGGGGGCCGGCGGGGGGGGCCCGGCGCCTCGGGGCGGGGGGGGGGGGGGGGGGGGGGGCCGGGCGGGGCGGGTGGCGGCCGGGGGCGGGGGGGGGTGGGGGGGGGGGCCCCCGGAGGGGCGCCGGGGCGGCCACCCAGCGGGGGGGGGGGGGGGCCCCCGGGGGGGGGCGCGGGCCGGGGGGGGGGCGCCCCCCCCCGGGGGGTCCCTCGGGTGGTTGGGGGGGGTGTGTGGACGGGGGGGGGCGGGGGGGCGGGGGGGTGGGAAAAAAAAAAAATAAAAACAAAAACAACAAAAAAAAAAAAAAAAAAAAAGGGTCCCGCCGGTGTGGGGGGGGGGGGGGCCGCCGGGGGGGGGCGGCCCCCCCCCGCCCGGGGTGGGGGGGGTGTGTGGAAAAAACAAAAAAAATAACGGGGCGGGGGGGGGGGGGCGCTGGTGGCCGGCGGTGCCGGGGGGGGGGGGGGGGGGGGGGGGGGCGGGCCGGGGGGGGTGGGCCCGGGGGGGCGGGCCCCGCGGCGCTGGGCTGGGGTGGGGGGGGGGGGGGCGCCCGGGGTGCCCCGGGCCGCCCGGGGGGGGGGGGGGGCGGGGCGCCCTGTTTTGGGGGGCCGGGGGGGGCCCCGGGGTGGGGGGGGTGGGGGGGGGGGCAAAAATAAAAAGGCGGGCCCGGGCCCCCTTCCGGGGGGTGGGGGGGGGGGGGGGGGGGGGCCCGCCGCGGGGGGGCCCCCGGGGGGCGGGGGGGGGGGGGGGCCCCCCCCCCCGGGGCGCGCCCCAGGGGGGGGGGTGGGGCCTGTGGTGGGGGCTCGGGGGGGGGCCCCCCGGGGGGCTGGTGGGGGGGTGGGGGGGTGGCCCCAGGGGGGCGGGGGGGGCCCTGGGGGGGGGGGCGGGGGGGGGGGGGCGCCCGGGGGGGGGGGGGGGGGCCGGCCGGCCGGGTGGGGGGGGGGGGGGGCACGGCGGGGGGGGGGGGGGGGGGGCCCCCCCCGCCGCCCCGGGGGGGGGGGTGCTGCCTGGGGTGGGAGGCGTTGGGGGGGGGGGGGGGGGGGGGGGGGGGGTCCCGCGGGGGCGGGGCGCGGGGGGGGGGGGGGACCCGGCGCCGGGAAATGGGCGGCCGGCCCCGTCGCGGGGGCGGCGCCCGCCCCGGGGGGTGGGCCCCCGGGGGGGGGTGGGGGGGGGGGGGGGCCCCCCCCCCCCGCCCCCGCCCCCTGGGCCCCCCCCGCCCCCCCGGCCTCCCTTTCCTCCTTCTTCGGCCCCCGGGGGGCCCCCCCGCCGGCGGGGCGCGGGCGGGGGGGGGGGGGGGGGGGGGGGGGGTGGGGGGGGGGGCCCCCCCCGCGGGGGGGTGGAGGGGGGGGGGGGTGGGGCCCGGGGCGGGGGGGGGGGGGGCCCCCCCGGGGGGGGGGGGGGGGGGGGCCGCGGGCCCCGCGGCGGGGGGGGGGGGGGGGGCAGGGGCCCCCCCCCGGGCCCCGGGAGCACCGGGGCGCTCCGGGGGGGGGGGGGGGGCGGGCGGGGGCCCCGGCCGCCCACGCCCCCCGGTGGGGGGGGTGGTGGGGGGGCCCCCGGGGGTGGGGGGGGGGGGGTGGGGGGGGCCCGCCGTGTGGGGGGGGGGCGGGCGCCCCCGCCCCGGGGGGTGGGGGGGGGTCGCCCGGGGGCCGGGGGGGGGGGCGGGGCGGGGGGGGCCCCGGGGCGGGGGGGGGGGGGGGGGGGGGGGGGCGCCGTGGGGGGGCCCCCCGGCCGGGGGGCGGCGGGAAAAAAAAAAAAAAACAAAAAAAGGCCCGGGGGCCCCCCGCCGCGGGGGGGGGGGCGGGGCCCCCCGTGGGGGGGGGCGGGGGTGGGGTGGGGGGGGGGGTGGGGGGGGGTGGGGGGGGTGGGGGGGGGGGGGGGGGGGGGGGGGCCCGGGCGGGCCGGGGGTGGGAAAAGGCGTGGGGGAGGGGGGGGTGGGGGGGGGGGGCCCCCCCAGGGGGCACCCGTGGGTGGGGGGGCGGTGGTGGGGGGGGGTGGACGGCCCCACGCCCCGGGCCCAGGGGCCCGCGGGGGGTGGCCCCCCCCCCGGGCCCCCCCCCCCGGGGGTGGTGGGGTGGGGGGGGGCCGCGGGGGCCCCCCCCGCCCCCGGCCCGGGCGGGGGCGGGGGGGGGTGGGGGGGGGGGGGGGGGGGGGGGGGGGGGTGGGGTGTGGGGGGGCTGGGGGGGAGGGGGGGGGGGGGGGGGCGGCCGCGGCCGGCCCCCCCGGGAGGGCCTCCGCGGGGGTGGCGTCGCCCCCGGGGGGCCCCCCGGCCCGAGCAAGGGGGTGCGGGGGCGTGGGGGGGCGGGGGGCCGGGGGGGGGGCCGGGGGCCGGGGCCGGGGGGGTGGGGGGGGGGGGGGGGGGGGGTAAAAAAAAAAAAAAAAAAAAAAAGGCGGGGGGGGGGGGCCTGCAGCCCTGGGGGGGGGGTGGGGGGGGCGCCGCCCCCCGCCCGGGGGGGGGCGCCCCCCTCCGGCCCGGGGTCCCCTCCCCGCGCCGGCCCCCGGCGGGGGGGGCGACCCCGGGGGGCCGGCCGGGGCCGCCCCCGGGGGGGGGGGGGGGGGGGGGGGGGGGGGGGGGCGCGCCGGGGTGGCGGGGGGGGGGGCGGCCGGGGGGGGGCTCCGCCGGGGGGGGGGTTGGGGGGGGGGGGGGGGGGGGGGGGGCCCCCGCCCCCCCGGTGGTTTTCGGGCGGGGGGGGGAACAAAAGAAAAAAAACGGCGGGGGGGGGCGCCCGCCGGGGCGCCCGGGGTCGTGCCCGGGGGGGGGGGGGGGGTGGGGGGGGGCCGTGCCGGGGCGGTCCCTGGGGGGGGGGGGGGGGGGCCCGGGGGAAAAAAAAAAAAACAAACCAAAACCCCCCGGAAAAAGAATAACAGCCCCGCGGCGGCCGGGGCGGGGGGGGGGGGGTGGGGGGGGGGGGGGGGGAAAAAAAAAACAAAAAAAAGGGGCCCGGGGGGGGGGGCCGGGGGGGGGGGGGGGGTGGGTCCCCGCCGGGCGGGGGGGGGGGTCTGTCCCGCCCGGGGGGGGGGGGGGGGTGCTCGGGGGGGGAAAAAAAAAAAAAAAAAACCGGGTGGTGTGGGGGGGGGGGGGGGGCGCCCCGGTGGCCCGGGGGTGGGGGGGGTGGGGGGGGGTGGGGCCGGGCGGTGGGGGGGGTGGGGGGGGGTCCGGGTGGGGGGAGGGGGGGGGGGTGGCCGGGGGGTGGGGGGGGTGGGCCCCGGGGGGGCCCCGTCCCCCCGGGGGTGGCGCGGGGGGGGGGTGGGGGGGGGGGGGGGCGCCCGCCCCCGGGGGGGGCGGGTGGGGCGGGGGGGTGGGGGGCCCCCCGGGGGTGGTGTGGGGGGGGTGGGGGGGGGGGGGCGGGCCCCCCCGGAAAAAAGCGGGTGGGGGGCCGCGGCCCCCTGCGCCCGGCCGGGCCAGGGGGCGGGGGGGCCCCCGGCCCGGGGGGGGGGGGGGGGGGGGGGCCCCCGGGGGGGGCCCCCCGGGGCGGCCGGGCGCCGGAAACAAAAAAACCTGGCCCGCCCGGGCCGCCCGGGCGGGGGGGGGGGGGGGGCCGGGGCGGGCGGGGGGGGGGGGGGGGGGGGGGTGTGGGGTGGGGGGCGGGGGGGGGGCCCGGGGCCCCGGTCCCCTCCGCGGGGGCAAAAAGGGGGGGGGGGTTGGGGGAAAAAAAAAAAAAAAAGTCCGGGGGGGGGGGGGGGTGGGCGGGGGGGGGGGGGGAAACCGGCCCGTTGGGGGGGGGGGGGGGGGGGGGCCCGCGGGGAAAAAAAAAAAAGGGGGGGGGGCCCGGGGGGGAACAAAAAATAAGCGGGGGGGGGGGGGGGGGGGTGGGGGGTGGTTGGGGGGGGGTGGGGATAATAAAAAAAGGGGTGCGGGGGGGGGGGGGGGGGGGCCGGGGGGGGGTGGGGGGTGGGGGGGGGGTGGCCGGGGCCGCGCCAGGGGGGAAAAAAAAAAAAGAAAAAAACACCAAAAAAAAAACGCTCCGCCCCCCCCCCGGGGCCGTGGGGGGGGGGGGGGGGGTGTGGGGGACGGCCCGTGGGGGGGGGGGGGGGGCCCGGGTGTGGGGGTGGGCCCCGGGGGGTGTGGGGGGGGCGGGGGGGGGGGGGGGGGGGGGGGGGGGGGGCGGTGGGGGGGGGGGCGGGGGCGGGGGGGGGGGCCCCCGGCGTGGGGCGGGGGCCGGGCTGGGGGGCGGGGGGGGGGGGGGGGGGGGTCCCCCTGGGGGGGGGGGGGGGGGGGGGGGGGGGTGGGTAGGGCCCCGGGGGGGGGGCCCGCCCCCGCCCGGGCGGCGCCCCCCTGGCCCCCGGGGGGGACCCCGGGGGGGGGGCCCCCACCCCCCCGGCCCCCCCCGCCCGGCCGGGCTGGGCGGCCGGGGGGCGGGGGGGGGCGGGGGGGCGTGTGGGGCGGGGTGGGGGGGGGTGGGGGGCCGGGGGCCCCCCCGGCGCGGCCGGGGGCGCGCCGGGGGGGGGGGGGCCCCGGGGTCCCCGTTGTGTGGGGGCCCCCTCCCCCGCGGGGGGGCACGGGGCCCCGGGGGTGGGGGCCCCGGGGGGTGGGGGGCTGGCCCCCGGGGGGGGGGGGGGCCGGCCGGGGGGGGGCCCCCGGGGGGGGGGGGGGGGGGTGGCGGGTGGGCGGGCCCCCGGCGGGTGCGGGGTGGGGGGCGGGGTGGGGCGCCCCGGGGGCCCCCCCCCCCTCTTTCCCCCCCCGGCCCTGGGGGGGCCCCCCCCGGTGGTGGCGGGGGCGGGGGGGGGGGGGGGGGGGGGGGGGGGGGGGGGGGGGGGGGGGGGCGCGGGGGGGGGCCCCCCCCCGCGCCTGGGGGGGGTGGGGGGGGGGGGGGGGGGCGGCCGGCCCGCCGGCCGCGTGGGGGGGTGGGCGCGAAAAGGCTCGGGGGCCCCCGGGGGGGGGGGGGGGGGGCCGCGGTCGGGGGTGGGGGGTGGGGCGGGCGGGGCGGGGGGGTGGGCGGCGGGCCCCGTGTGGGTGGGGGGGGGGGGCGGGGGCGGGGGGGGGGTGGTCGCGGGGCGGTCCCCGGCCCGCCCGGGGGGGTGGGGGGCCGGTGCCCCCGCTCGGGGGGGGCTCCCGCCCCGGGGGTGGGTTTGTGGGGGGGGCCCCCCGTCCCCCCCCCCCCCGGGGGGGGGCCCTGGGGGGGGCGGGGGGCTGGGGGGGCCCGGGGCGGGTGGGGGTGGGCCCGGGCGGGGTGGGGGGGGGGGCGGGGGTGGGGCGCCTGGGGGGCTGTGCCCCCCCCGCGTTGGGCCCCCCCCCTCCCCGGGGGGGGGGCCCCCCCCCCGCGGGCCCGGGGGTGGGCCCGGGGGGTGGGGGGGGGGGGGGGCCGGTGGTGCCCGGGGGGGGGCGGCCGGGGTGGCGCCCCCGGGCGCCCCACGCGGGGCGGGGGGGGGGGGGGGGGGTCGGGGGGGAGGGGGGGTCCCCCGGGGTGCCCCGGAACGGCCCGTGCCGCCCCGGGGCGGTGGGGGGGGGGGGGGCGGTCCTCTCCCCGCCGCCCCGGGGGGGGGGGGGGGGGGGGGGCCCCCCCCCGGCGCGGGGGGGGGGGGGGGTGGTGCGGGGGGGGGGGGCCCGGGCGGGGGCGGGGGGTGGGGGAAAAAAAACAAAAAAAGGCCGGTGGGGGGGGGGGGGGGGGCCGGGGGGGGGGGGGGGGGGGGGGGCGGGGGGGGGGGGGGGGCCGGGGGCGGTGGGGGGGTGGGGGCCCCGGGTGGGGGTGGTGGCCGGCCGGGCCGGGTGGGGGGGGGGCGTGGCCGGGGGGGGCCCGCCGGGGGGGGGGGGGGGCGGGCGGGGGGGAGGGGGGCCGGGGGGGGGGCGGGGGGGGCGGCGGGGGCCCCGGGGGGGGGGGGGGGGGGGGGGCGAAGGGGGACCCGGGGCGGGGGTGGCCCCCCGGGGGGGTGGGGGGGGGGGGGGGGGGGGGCGGGGGTGGGTGGGCGCGGGGGCCGGGCCCCCACCCTCCGCCTCCCCGGCGGGGGGTGGGGGGCGCCCGGGGGGGTGGGGCGGGGGGGGGGGCGCCGGGGGGGGGGGGGGGGGGGGGGTGGGGGCGGCCCGGGCCCCGGTGGGGGGGGGGAAAAAAAAAAAAAAAACAAAAAAAAAAAAAAAAAAAAAAGGCCCCCCCCCCCCGGGGAGCGCCGGGGTGGGGGGGGGGGGGGGGGGGGGCCCCCCCCCCCCCCGGGGCGGTGTGGGGGGGGCCCCGAAAAAAAAAAAAAAAAAAAAAAATACACCCGGCCCCAGGGCGGGGGGCGGTGGGGGGGGGGGGGCGAAACTAAAAAAAAAACCATACAAACAAACAAAGGGGGTGGGGGGGGGGGGCCCCCCGCGGGTGGGGGGGGGGGGGGTCCCCCGTGGGTGGGGCCCCGGCCGGGGGGGGGCCGGGTGCCGCCCCCCGTGGCCGGCGGGCGGGGGGGGGGGGTGGGGGGGGGGGGGGGTGGGGCGGGGCGTGGGGGCGGGGGGGGTGGCCGCGGGGGGGGGGGCCCCCCCCGGGCCCCCCCCCCCGCGGGGTGGGGGTGCCCCCCCCCCCCGTGCCCCCCCGCCCGGGGGGGGGGGGGGGTGGGGGCCCCCCCCCGCCCGCTGGGGGGTGGGGTGGGGGGCCCCCCGCCCCCCCGGCGTGGGGGGGGGCCCCCCCGGCGGGCCGGGCCCCCCCCCCCCCCCGGGCCCGGGGGCCCCCCCCCCGCCCGGCCCCCCCCCCCCCCCCCCCCCCCCCCCCCGGCCCCCGCCGGCCCGGGCGGCGGGGGGGGGCCCGTCGGGGGGGCCCCCCGTTGGGTGGGGGCGGGGGAAAAAAAAGGGCGCGCCCGGGGGGGGCGGGGCCCCGGCGGGGCGGGCCCCCCCCCCCCCGGCTGGTGGGGGGGGGGGGGGGGGAGGGGGGGGGTGCCCCCCGGGGGGGGGGGGGAACCGGGGGGGGGGGGGGGGGCCGGGGGGTCGGCCGCCCGGGTGGGGGCGGGGGGGGGGGTGGGGGGGGGGGACGGGCCGGGCCCCCCGGGGCCGGGGGGGGGGGTGGGCCGGGGGGGGGGGGCCCCCGGGTGGGGGGGGGGGGAAAAAAAGGGCCCCGGGGGGGGGGGGGGGGGGGGGGGGGGGGGGGCGCCCCGGGCCGGGGGCCCCGGGGGGGCGGCCGGGGGGGGGGGCCGCCCGCCCCGGGGGGGGGGGGGGGGCGCCCCGTGGGGAGGGCGAGCCCCCGGTGCGGGCCCCCCGGCCCCGGGGGGGGGCGGGGGGCGACCGGCCGGGGGGGGGGGGGGGGCTCCCGGGGGGGGGGGTGGCCCGGGGGGGGGGGGGGGGGTGTGGCCCGGGGTGGGGGGGGGGGGGTTGGGGGTGGGGGGCGGGGGCCGGCTTGTGGCCGCGGAAAAAAACGGGGGGGGTGGGCCCGGGGGGGCCGCCCGGGGCCCCGGTGGGGGGGGGTGCGGGGGGGGGGGGGCGGGGGCCCCCAGCCGGGGGGGCCCAGGCTGGTGGGGGGGGGCCCCCGGGTGGGGGGGGGGGCGCCGGGGCGCCGGGGGGGGGGGGGTGGGGGGGGGGGGTCGGCGCGGGGGGCCGCCCCGGGGGGGGGGGGGGGGGGGGTGTGGGGGGGGTTGGTGGGGGGGAAAAAAAAAAAACAAAAAAAAAAAAAAAAAAAAAAGGGCGACCCGGTGGGGGGGGGGGGGGGCGGGGGGGGCGGGGGGGGCGGCGCGGGGGGGGTGGTGGGGGGGGGGGGGGGGGCCCGGGTGCGGGGGGGGGCCGGGGGGGGGGGGTGGGGCCGTGCCGCGGGGGGGGGGGGGGGGGGGGGGGGGCACGCCCCGCCGGCCGGGGCGGGGGTGGGCGGGGGGGGGCCGCCCCCCCCTGGCGGGGGGGCGCCCGGCCCCCCCCCCGCCCGGGGCGGGGGGGGGGGGGGGGCGGCCCGGCCGGGGGGGGGGGGGGGGGGGGGGGGGGGGGGGCCGTGGGGGGCGGGGGGTGGGGCCGGGGGGGGAGTGGGGGCGCCGGGGGGGCGCCCCCCGGGGCCCCCCGGGGGGGTGGGGCCGGCGGGGGGTGGGTGGGGGGGGGGGGGGGGGGGGGGGGGCGGGGGGGGGGGGGGGACGGGGGTGGGGGTGGGGGCGGGTGGGGGGGGGGGGGGGGGTCCGGGGGCGGGGGGGGGTTTTTGGGGCCACGGGGGCCCGGGGGGGGGGCGGGGGGGCCCGCGGGGGGGTGGGGTGGCCCCCGCCCGCGGGGCCGTGGGGGGGGGGGGGGGGGGGGGGGGGGGGGTGTGCCCAGGGCCCCCCGGCCGCGCCGGGGGGGGGTGGGGGGTGGGGGGGGGGGGCGCGGGGGGCCCCGGCGGGGGTGGGGGGGCGGGGGGCCCGGCGCCGGGGTGCGGGTGGGGGGGTCCGGGACCGGGGGGGGGGGGGGGCCTCCCTCTCCTCTCCCCGTGCGGGAGGTGGGGGGGGGGGGGGGGCGCCGGGCGTGGCGGGGGCGGCCGGGGGGGGGGGGGGTGGGGGTGGGGGCCCCCCGGCGCGGGCGCCGGTGGGGGCCCGGGCGGGGGGGTGGGGGGGGCCCGCGGGCCGGGGGGGGGGGGCCGGGGCGGGGGGGTGGCGCCGGGGGGGGGGGCGCGGGGGCTGGGGTGGGTGGCCACGACGGGGGGGGGGCGGGGGGGCGGGGGGGGGGGGGGGGGGCCCGGGGGGGGCCCGGGCCCCCGGGGGGCCGGGGGGAGGGTGGGGGGGGGGCCGGGGGGCCGGGGGGGGGGGGGAAACGCCGGGCCCCTCCGGCCCTCCCGGGGGGCGGCTCGCCCCCCCGCGGCGGGGCCCGGGGGGCCGGGGGGGGGGGGGGGGGGGGGGGGGGCGGGGGGCCCGGGCCGGTGCGGCCCCGTTGTGGGGGGGGGCCGCGCAGCCCCGGACCTGGCCGGGGTGGCGGGGGGGCCCCCGGGGGGGGGGGGCGGGCCCGGGGGGGGGGCCCCCGGGCCCGGGGGGCCCGGCGGCCCTTGGCCCGGGGGCCGGGGGGGGGGGGCGGCCCCGGCGGGCCCCCGTGGGGGGTGGGGGGGGGGGGGGGGCGTTGGGGTGGGGGGCGAAAAGCGGCGTGTGGGGGGGGCGCCTCCGGGCGGGGGGGGCGGGCGCGGGGGGGGGGGCCCCCCGAGCCCGGGGGGTGGGCCCCCCCGCGCCCCCCCCCCCCGGGGGGGGGGGTGGGGGGGGGAAAACAAAACCAGGGGCCGGGGTGGGGGGGCGCGGGGGGCCGCCGGGGGCCGGGCCGGGGGGGGGGTGGCCCCCGGCGCGGGGGCGGGGGGGTGGTGCCGCCCCCGGGGGGTGCCCCGCAGGCCGGGGGGGGGCGGGGGGGGTGGGGGGGGGGGGGGGCGGGGGTGGGGGGGGGGGGGGGGGGGGGGGGGGGGGGACGGTGGGCGCCGCCGGCCGCGGGGGCCCGGGGCCGCCTGGAGGGGGGGTGGGGGGTGGGGGGGGGGGGCCCGGGGGGTGGGGCTGGGCTCCTCCCTCCCCGTGCGTGGGGGGGGGGGGGGGGGGCCGGGGGGCCCCCGGGGGGTGCGGGGGGGGGGGCCGTGGGGGGGGATAGGGGAAAAAAAAAAAAAAAAAAAAAAAAAAAAAAAAAAAAAACCCGGCGGGGGGGAACGGGGGGGGGGGGGGGGGGGCCGGGGGGCGGCGGGCCTCCGAGGGCGCCCGCGCGGGGCGGGGGGGGTCGGCGGGGGGGGGGGAAAAAAAAAAACAGCGCGGGGGGGGGGGGGGGGGGCCCCCCCGGGGGTGCGCCGGGGGCGGGGGGGGGGGGGGGGGTGGGCCGGCGGGGGCGGGGGGGGGGGGGGGGAAAAAAAAAAAAAAAAACCCCCCGGGGCCCGGCCCCCCCCCGTGTGGGGGGGTGTGTGGGCCCGGGTGCTGGGGGGGGGCCCCCCGGGGGCCGGCGGGGGTGGTGGGGGGCCGGGGTGGGGGGGGGGGCCGGGGGGGGGGGGCCGTGGGGGGGTGCCCGGGCCCGGCCGGGGGGGGGCGGTGTGGGGGGCCCCGGGTGGGGGCGGGGGGGGGCGGGGGGGGGGGGGGGGGCGGGGCCCCCGCCGGTGGTGTCGGGGGCCCCCCCCCGGGGGGGCGCCCGCGGGCCGCCCCCCCCCCCCGGGGTGCCGGGGGGGTGGGTGGGGGGGGGAAAAAAAAAAAAAAAAAAAAAACGGGGGGGGGGGGGTGGGCTGGCCCCTCCGGCCCGGGGGGGGGGGGCCCTCCCCCGCGGGGGCCCCCCCGTCCCCCGGGCGGGGGGGGGTGGGCCCCCCCCTGTCGGGGGGCCGCCTGGGCCTTTTTTGTTCCTCCGCCGGGGGGGTGGGGGCGCCCCGCCCCCCGGGGGGGGGTGGGGGGGGGGGGGGGGGGGGGGGGGGGGCCCCCCCCGCCGGAAAAAGGCCCGCCGGGGGGCGGGGGGGGGGGCCTGTGTGGGCGGGGGGGGTGGGGGGGGGGGGGGGGCTCCCCCGGGGGGGGGAAAAACAAGGGGCGGGCCGGGGGGGGGGGGGCCCCCCGGCGGTGGGGGGGTGGGGGCCGGGGCAAAAAAAAATGGGGGTGGGCCCCCCGTGCGCCCCTCCGGGCGGGGCCGGGCGGGGAGGGTGGGGGGGGGGGGGGGGGGGGCGCGGGCGGGGGGGGGGGGGGGGGGGGGGGGGGGGGGGCCGGGGGGGGGTGGGGGGGGGGGGGGGGGGGGGCCGGGGGAAGGGGGGGGGGCTCCGGGCCGGCCCCCGCCGCCGGGGGGCGGGGCGGCCCGGGGGGGTGGGGGGGCGGGGGCCCGCCGGGGGGGGGGGGGGGGTGGGGCGGCCGGGGCCCGCCCCGGGGCCCCCGGCCCCGGGCCGGGGGGGGGGGGGGGCGGGTGGCTCCCGGGGGGGGGGGGGGGTGGGGGTGGGGGGGGGGGCCGCCGGGGGGGCCCGGGGGGCGCGAGTTGGGGGGGGGCGGGGGGGGGGCCCGCCCGCCGGGGGGGGGTGGGGGTGGGGCCCCCGGCCCCCCCATCCCGGGGGGGGGTGGGGGGGGCCCCGGGGGCCCCCCCCCGGGGGGGGGGCCCGCCCCCCGGTGGGGGGGGGGGGGGGGGCGCCGGGGGGGTGGGGGGGGTGGGGGGCCGTGGGGGCCGCCGGGGCCGGGCCCCGGCGGGCGGGGCCGGCCCGGGCCGCGGGGGGAAAAAAAAAAAAACAAAAAAAAAAAAAACAAAAAAAAGGGTCCCGGGGGCGGAGGAGGGCCCGGCCCCGGCCCGGGCCGGGGGGTGGGGGGGGGGGGGGGGGGGGCCCCCGGCTCGGGGGGTGGGAATAAAAAAAAAAAAAAAAAAAAACCGGGGGGGGGGGGGGGGGGGGGGGGGGGGGCCCCCCCCCCGGGGCCGCCCCGGCCGCGGCCCCGCCCGCCGGGGGGGTGGGGGGGGGGGGGGGGGGTCCGGCGCACCTGGAAAAAAAAAAAAAAAAAAAACTGCGGAGGGGGGGGGGGGGGGGAAGCCCCCCCGGAAAAAAAAAAAAAAAAAAAAAAAAAAAAAAAAAAAAAAAAAAAACAAAAGAGGGGGGGGGGGGGGAGCGGGGGGTCGGGGGGCCCCAACCCGGGGGGGGTGGGGGGACGGGGGGGGGGGCCGGCGGCCCCCCGGCCGGCCCGGGGGGGGGGGGGGGTGGGGGGGGGGGGGGGCCCCCCCCGCGGGGGGTGTGGCCGGCGCCGGGCCCCGGGGGGGGGGGGGCGTGCCGGGGGGGGGGGCCCCCGGCGCGGCCACCCCCGGGGCGTGGGGGGGGGGGCCCCCGGGGCGGGGCCGGCCGGGGCGGCGGCGCCGCGAACCCCCCCCGGGGCCGGGGGGGGGAAAAAACGGGCGAGGTGGGGGGGGGGGGGGGAGGCCCGAGGGCCGGCGGGGGGCGGGGCGGGGCCCGCGGGGCCGGGGGGCCACCGGGGCCGGGTGCCCGCTGGGGGGGGGGGGGGGGGGGGGGGAAAACGGGGGGGGCGGGGGGTGGGGGGGGGGGGGGGGGGGGGGGGGGGGGTGGGGGGGGGGGGGTGGGACGGGTGGCGGGTCCGGGGGGGGGGGGTGGGGGTGGGTGGGGGGGGGGTGGTGCCGGGGGGGCGGCGCCGGTGGTGGCCCTGGGGGGGCCGACCCGGGGGGCCCCCCCCGCCCGGGGGCCTGGGGGCCCGGCGCGGGGGGGGGGGGGGGGCCCGGGGGGGGACGGGGGGTGGGGTGCTGGGGGGGGCCGGCGGCCGGGGCGGGGGAGGCCCCGCCCGGTGTGGGGGGGTTGGGGGCAAAAAAACAAAAAAAAAAAAAAGCGCCCCGCCCGGGGGGGGGCCGGGGGGGGGGGGGGGCGGGGCGGGGGCTGGGCCCGCGGCGGGTGGGGCAGTGGGGGGGGGCGGGGCGGGGGGCGGGGGGGTGGGGGGGTGGGGGGGGCCCCCCCCGGGCGGGCGGGGCCGCACCCGGGGGGCCGGCGGGGGGGGGGCCGGCCCGGGGTGGCCGGGGGGGGGGGGGGGCCCCCCCCCCACCCCCTTGGCCGGGGGCGGGGGGCGGGGGGGGGGCGCCACGGGGGGGGGTGGGGGGGGGGGGGGGGTGGGGGGGGGCCGGGGGGGGGGGGTGTGGGGGGGGGGGGGGCCGCGCCCCCCCCGGGCCCGGGGAGGGGGGGCCGGCCGCGGTTGGGCCGCGGGGCCCGGGGCGGGGGGGGGGGCGGGGGGGCGGGGGGCGGGCGGCGGGTTTTTGGGGCCGGGGGCGGGGGCCGGCGCCCGGGCGGCGGCTCCCCGCCCCGCCGGGCCCCCCGGGGGAGGGCCCGGGGGGGGGGGCGGGGGCCCCGGCCGGGGGGCCTGGGGGGGGGGGGGGGTGGGGGGCGCGGGGGCCCCCCGGGCCCGGGGGGCGCCGGGGGGGGCCGGGGCGGGCGGGGGGGGGGGGTGGGGGGGGGGGGGGGGGGCCCCCGCGGGGGGGGGGGGGCGGGCCGCCGCGCCGGGGGGGGGGGGGGGGGGGGGGGGGGCCCCGGGGGGGCGGGGGGGGGGGGGGGGGGGGGGGGGGGGGGGTGGGGGCGTGGGGGGGGGGGGGGGGGGGGGGGGGCGGGGGGGGGGGGGGGGGGGGGGGGGGGGGGGGGGGGGGCCCCGGCCGGGGGGGGGGGGGGGCGGGGGGGGGGGGGGGGCCCCGGGGGGGCCCCCCCTCCTTTCCTTTTCTCTCAGGGGGGCGCGGCCCCGGCTGGGGTGGGGGGGGGGGCCCGCCCGGGGGGGCCGGGGGGGGCCGGGGGGGGGGGGGGGGGGGGGGGGGGGTGGGGGGTGGCGGGTAGGGGGGGGGGGGGGGGGGGGGGGGGGGGGCCCGCCCCGCCAGGGGGGCCCGGGGGGGGGGGGGGTAAAAAAAAAAACGGGCGGGCCCGCCGGGGGCGGGGGGTGGGGGCCGGGGGGGCGGGGGGGGGGGGGGGGGGGGGGGGGGGGGTGGGGGGGGGGGGGGGGGGGGGGGGAAAAAAAAACCCCGCGGCCGGGCTGCGGGGGGGGGGCCGGGGGGCGGCGTGTGGGGGGGGGGCCGGGGGGCCGGCGGGGGGGGTGGGGGGGGGGGGGGGGGGGGGCCGGGTGGGGGGGCCCGGGGGGGGGGGGGGGGGCCCGCGGCCGGGGGGCGGGGGGGGGCCCCCCAGCCGGGGAAAAAAAATAAAAAAAAAAAACCCCTCCCGGGTGGAAAAAAACAAAAAAACAAAAAAAAAAAAAAAAAACACAAAAAAAAAGGGGCGCGGCCGCCCCCGGGGGGTGGGGGGGGGGGTGGGGGGTGGGGGGGGGGGGGGGGGGGGGGGGGGGGGGGTCCCCCCGGGGGCGGGGGGGGCGGGGGGGGGGGGGGGGGGGGTGGGGGGGTGGGTGGGTGGGGGGGGGGGGGGGAGGTTGGGGGGGGGGGGGGGGGTGCCCTCCCCCGGTTGGGTGGGGGGGTGGGGGGGCGCGGGGGGGGGGGTGCGGCGTGGGGGGGGGGGGGCCGGGGCCCGGGGGGGCCCCCCCGGGGGGGGGGCCCTCCCCCCGGGGTGGGGGGGGGGGGGGGGGGGGGGGCCCCGGGGGGGGCGGGCCCCGCCCCGCGGGCCCCGGGGGCCGGGGGGCGGGGGGGGGGGGGGGGGGGGGGGGCCCCTTTGGGGGGGGGGGGGCCCCGGTGGGCCCCTGGGGGGGGGGGGGGGGGGAAGGTGGGGGGGGGGGGGGGGGGGGGCCCCCGCGCCCCTGGGGGGGGGGCCCCCGGGGGTGGGGGGGGCCCGGCGGGCCCGGGGGGGGCCGGGGGGGGGGGGGGGGGGGGCGCCCGGGGGGGGGGGGGGGCCCCCCCGCCCGGGGGGGGGGGGGGGGGCGGGGGGGGGGGCCGCGGGGGGGGGGGCCCCGGGGGGGGGGGGGGGGGGGGCCCCCCGGGGGGGGGGGGCCCCGGGGGGGGGGCCCCGGGGGGGGGGGGGGGGCCCCGGGGGGGCGGCCCAGGGGGGGTGCCCGCTGGGGGGGGGGGGGGGGGGGGGGCCGGCCGGGGGGCCGGGGGCCGGGGGGGCCGGGGGGGGGGGGGGGGCGGGGGGCCCGGGGGGGTGGGGGCGGCCCCGGGGGGGGGGGGGGGGGGGGGCCCGGGGGGGGGGGGGGGGGGCGGGGGGGGGGGGGGGGGGGGGGCCCCCGGGGGGGGGGGCCGGGGGGGGGGGGGGGGGGGGGGGGGGGCCCCCCGGGGGGGGGGGGGGGGGGGGGGGGGGGGGGGGGGGGGGGCCCGGGGGGCCCGGGGGGGGGGGGGGGGGGGGGGGGGGGGGGGGGGGGGGGGGGGGGGGGGGC
>JAROYE020000142.1:0-22888 GCA_029619315.2 Dynastes maya
ACGCACGTTTCGATTTTAACACCCGTCGCATAGTTTTTGGGGGAAGGTAATGGCATTTCAATTTTTAAAATTTCGATTATACGAAGTAATGTTTACATGTAGCATGAGGAAAATAAACCCAAAATGTACAAATGAGGAAAATCAAATTAGATAATAAATTATTTCTGCAAAATTAGAATTAAAGGGGATTATTTTTATGTAGTTAAAAATTTAAATTTAAAATTGATATTTAAGTTTATTTGTCCCCTTTTTTTATATTATTTTATTATATTTTTAAAAAACTATAGTTAAATTAGTACACGTGGTATTATAGTAATAAAAAGAAAAAAATATTACATTAACTGATACTTTGAAAAATGTTTTATGAAACGTTGTAGGTTAAAGGTTATATCATTGTATGGGAAAAGTACTGCATCTATTTTTCCCGGTTTCTGTCGCTATTATCTAAAACGGCAGGGACTATATCTCTTGGAAGTAGATGGGCCAGGAAATATTTCAGTGGTGTTTCTGAAGATTTAGATTATAAACTGAGAGATGAAAAACAATGTGGGCAGGAGCAAAAGCGTTAGTGCTTTTCTTTTCTCACATTGTTTTTGCTGGGAGTGATAATTTACTACATTATGTACGGATATTTTCGTACTGTTTTGAACAAGGCACCTTAAACCGCTTTCTGAATTAAGAGGACTATTTACTATCCATAAGAAATATTATTTTGTTTTTAAAAATACTTTTTAAATTATACTTAACAATCACTTTCCTTCAAATTTCCTGCACGATTTTCTTGAATCAAGTTAAAAACGTTTTAGGGCAAAGAAATACAATTATTTTTTTAAATCAAAGAAAATATTTCTTTTGATTTAAAACAGTTATTATATTGTGGATAATTGAAACAGCGGACAGTCTTGAAAACAAGTAAACATTTCTCTTTTCTGTATTCCGTAATCTGGTACTCCTTTCAATAAGAGTGAAACCAAAACCAGCAAAAAAATCATAAAATGATTCAGGACTAACATATTTTATATTAATTTTTTTTTATTGCTCCCATCTCTAAGATTGACGTTAAAAGCTACAATCGCAGATTTCGTCTAGCATTTAAAAAAAAGTTAGAGATTACATCCCAGTATTATTGATTTATTTCATAAAATTATCTTTCAGTTGCTGTAGATTCCCCACAATACTTAAATCATCTTTATCGTTATTTAAATGTACTTAAGCACGACTATCCTGTAAATGCTGCTATAGGTACAGACCTATAATTTGATTTCAAAAACTTCAAAGCTTTTTGGAGTGGCTATGAACGATAGAGTTACCAGTTTTTTGGAATTAAAACAATTTTTATCCCAATCCCAAAACATGGAAAGATAATCAAAAGGCTCGCACTGGGAAAGGTTCTAGGACAAAAACAGGTGGGGAAACACTCATATCAAGGTCGCTAAAGGCAGCAAAATACCGCCATTGTTCAGCAAAGGGAACCTTAGATTATTAGCAGGATTTTTTTTCAAGTCTAAAAACATTAAAATATCACTTATCTAAACTAGGAAAAAGCTGAAGAATCAAATCTATCATCTATGCCAAGAAAAATCTGGAGACGGCAGAACACACTCTATGTAAATGTCATCAGTCGCACACGACACCATATTTCAGTAGGCCACATCTCATACTGAACTGAAAGGAGAAGATCTAAAGTAGAGTTAAGGGTTCCTTTAAAAGCCTCCAACTACTCTAACACACACAAGGACATTCTGTTACAAAAGATCTATTAAGTCGCAGTGACTAAAGGTACTAAATTCTGTCCCATGGACCACACGGAGGTTTCTTGATCCAAGAAGTAGATTTTCTTGCAAAAATCGGTCCCCATTCCAAAAATTTTTCTTGAAATTTCATGTGGATTAAAAAAAATAGTTTTTCTTTAGGTTAGAAAATCAAGGAAATCCTGACAGAAAAATGTTTCTTTCAAGTAAATCATTTACTTTTCAGTTAAGAAAATACACTATTTTAAAGGTTAGGAATGAAAAAATGGTGAGATCTCACAAAGTTCCGTTGAGAAATTTAGGCGACGGTTTCGTGTTCAAAAAAACATCATCAGGCCAGCTGGAAGGATATCCAATAAAGGAAAAATTACAATAATAAAAAAAAACCCAAAGTTAGTAATAAGGATTAGGGGACTACTTTAATAATGAATGAGTCTATATTTAATTTTATTTATCCCTTTATTATTATTATTTATTACATATTAAAAAAAAACTATAGTTAAATTAGTATGCGTGGTAAATAGTAACAAAAATATACTCCATTAACCGGTATCTTTTAAAAATATTTATGAAACGTTATACGTTAAAGGTTATATTCATTGTTGGGTAAGTATGGTATCTGTTTTCTGGTTCGGTCGCTACCTCCAGGACGGCATGACTAAAAACTTTCTTATATTTCAGTTTTCTGTTTTTAAAGATTAGTGGCATAAACTGAGAGATTTAAGAGCAATGTGGCCAGAAGCAAGAAGCTTTAATGTTTTTCTCTTCTCATATTGTTTTTGCTGGTAGTGATTCCATCAATACCATGAGCTATTTATTTTGGCATTAAATTTTGGGTTATTGTTTCTACGCATTTTTTTCGTGTGTACTTTTATGTATAAAAAATTACTGCCCCTTTCACAATTTTAAAGCAATATCTGCAAAAACTGCACAAGCATCGCTATTGTTATTAAAAAAAAATAGTAAACTACTTCAAGTTATACTTAGACATTAATTGTGTACGATTATTTAATTAAAAAATGCACAAACAATTAAAATAAAAAATAATAAATTAAAATATTCCTGAATTAATAAAAATAATTGAAGAGGATGCTATATAAACCTTCGAATTAATTAGACTACTTTTTTCATTAAAAAGATCCTCCTATCCTATCAAAAGCAAAAAGTATTTTATTATACCTACAATAACTGCTTGGAGTGATTAATGCATATTTTCAATGAAAGGAAAACTACATCAATATAGGGTGTGAGTTGTCATTTATGAGAAAAAAAAAATGCCTAAATTACTTATTCCAAACCCATTTCAATAACATGCTCGGTATTTTTTTTTTTTTCTTTAAGGAACAGACAATAATTTATACAAGTGTTTGGCACAAACGATGTAAAGTTTTGAACAGCCCATAGGCTAGGTCTTTAGGAACCAATTTACCCATATTTACCTTAGTCCAATGTCTAATGGATTTTAGATATTTGAACTTTTGCAAATTTTGATTTTCCGGCAAAAATTCACATAATAACTTATTTTTGCTGGGATCACGTAAAAAGGTGTTTTTTATGAATCTAATGCATCTTTCATTTGAAAAGGCAATTAATTAAGTCCCGAAGTTATTTGGAAAGAAATATAGGCTGGATATCTCACTTAACGAGATAGAAAATGTTACCTGCAGTTTATGTGGTCCTTTCTTTTTAAATAATCAAAGTCGATGTTAAAATTACTTTTAAAAACTTCCATTACTTTATGCCCTTTCGATAATAGGCTTCATTAGATGGTCATTAATATTACAAAGGGTAATCGGATATTGTGTTAGTAAAGAACGCTAAAAGATTTAAAGCGTATTTTTATAGTGTTTTGGTGCAAACCTAATAAAACCACAATAATTAATTTCAATTATTTAAATATCTTGCTCGAAGTGTCCTCCTTCATGCCTTTACAGATCTTATCTTCTCCTCATCTTCTACCGTGGTAATTTGCAGCCTCATTTTTCCCTTATTCTATCGAATGGACTATTGATTTTTTCCTAATTAGATGGTCCCGGTTTTGAATTTCCTCGTTGTAGACAAGGCTCTTTGTGTGACGCTCCCAACCAAAGAAATGAGGGGGGCCCAAGTTTGGTGCGCGTGGCAGTCACGGAATGACCATCTCTTCCAATCCATGCCATTCGAAAGAGCGTTGTTTAAAATTCTCTCACGGTTAAACGATAGTGAGCCGGACAACCATATTTTGAAAAATATAGGCTTCTTTCATTGTACCAACTCTGGCAAATCGTTTTGTAAAAATTGTAGATAGGTCTCTCCCAATGAGGTTGTCGGGCAAATAATATGGGGCCGATGAGAGAATTACCTATTACACCGGCCCACACTTTACACTAAATTTGTATTGAAACGATGTTTTGATGCTTGATGTGAGGATTCTCTCCCAATAATGCACTTGTGGTAAGTTAATTGATCCTTCACTGGTAAATCTCCTTCATCATCCACACGAATGCTGCGCAAAAAAATATTTTTCAATGTCCTCGGGGTAATAGGGATCACGTCGGGTCGCGATCTCCTCCTTCTAAACCTGAACAATGGTTGTATTAGTAAAGGGGTGCTCTTTCGTGCGATCGTACAGACCAGGACCTTCCACGTCACACACTAAGGTTAGCGGTTACATCTTTTAATGCTAGTAGTAGTGTCCTTTCAGTACGCTAAAATAAGCTTCATCAACATCCCATTATGTTGTCGAACCATAATTCAGGGTTCCTGTGATGAACGCTTCCGTTTCACGCATTCAATCGATACGTATTGCTAAAAACTTGGTGGTTGGGTAATCTTCTCCCTAAATATAATTATCCATACAGTTTGTCGCGCTTTCCCCCGCCACCGCAATTTGCACGACATACCGTTACGAAATGTCGCTGTATTCTTCGTTGCTATAAGTATCCGTAATGGGTTTCATAAATAATAACGGAAAAGAAACAAATAAATAACAACGTAACGAATGATAAAAACAACAATATAACAAAAAAACTTCTTAGCTTCGCAATCACACTGAATCGACAGAGAGACAAAACTCGACGAAATGTCAAAAAATTAGGTTACTAAGTTACTCATCGTCTATGAGACGGGATATGACAACTAGATAGAAAGGTAGTGGTCTCCTGTTCCTTATCCCCCAGTACTGATTATTGCGTTGTCCCAAGTTATGTTTGAATTCCTTGGTATTATTAAAAGTTTGTGTTACAAGTGAGGTATATTCGAAAGGGCCTAAACTAAAGGAACTATCTAAAAGGAATTTTAACTTCGAATTGCTTTATTTGAAAGAAAACAATCACCACAAACTTGAGATCATCTCGTTAGTGAGATATCTAGGCCTATATTTTTTCTAAATAACTTCGCGCTTGAATTGCTCTTTTCAAAGGAAAGATGCCATTAAACTTCCATAAAAACACTTTTAGCGGATCCCATAAAATAAGGAAGAGTTATTAATGTTGTAGTGGAGATTTTTGCCGAAAAATCAAAATTTACTACAAGTTCAAATAATCTTAAAATCCATTAGACTTTTAGACTAAGGTAAATGATGGTTAATATGGTTGCCTAAGGACCCTTGCCTATCGACTGTTCAAACTTTACTCGATATGCCTAACAGCCTATATAAGAAACTATTCATTTGTTGAGCTGTTATTCATAGTTTTTCAACACAGGTTGCTATCCGATAGCAACTGTGAAAAACTATGAATAACATCTCAACATGAATAGTTTTCTTATATAGGCTGTTTGCATATCGATTTAAAGTTTTGAACAGTCGATAGGCACGGTCCTTAGGAACCATATTAACCACATTTACCTTAGTCCAAAAGTCTAATGGAGTTTTAAGAGATATTTTGAACTTGTAGTAAATTTTGATTTTCGGCAAAAATCTCACTAAACATTAATACTCTTCTTATTTTATGGGATCACGCTAAAAGTTGTTTTTTTTTATGGAAGTTTAATGCATCTTCCTTTGAAAAGAGGCATTAAAGCGCGAAGTTATTTAGAAAAAAATATAGGCCTAGATATCTCACTTAACGAGATGATCCTCAGTTTGTGGTGATTGTTTTCTTTTCAAATAAAGCAATTCGAATTTAAATTCCTTTAGGGATAGTTTTCTTATTTTTATGGCCCTTTCGATAGTAACCTCTACTTGTAACACAAACTTTTAATCATCCAAGGAATTCAACATAAACGATGCCAACGTCAATAATCAGTACTGGGGGATAAGGGAACAGGGGACCACTACTGTCATCTAGTGTGTCATATCCCGTCTCATAGACGATGATTAACTTAGTAACCTAATTTTTTGACATTTGTCGAGTTTTTTCTTCTCCTGCTATTCTGTGATTGGCGAAGCTAGAGTTTTTTTGTTATTATTGTTGTTTTTTTATCATTACGTTTACGTTGTTATTATTTGTTTCTTTTTCCGTTATTATTTATTACACCCATTACGGATACTTATAGCAATCGAAGAATACAGCGACCTATTCGTAAGGTATGGTCGTGGCGCGAATTGGGGGGGCGGGGCGGTTGCGTGGAAGCTGCGGCAACGTATGGATATTATATTTAGGGAGGTAGATTACCCAACTTGCCACCAAGTTTTTTAGCAATACTTATCGATGAAATGCGTGAAACCGGAAGCGTTCATCACCAGGAACCCGTGGAATTAATGTCGACACCATAATGTGGATGTTGATGAACTTATTTTAATGCCGTAATTGAAGAGGACCCTAACTACTGAGCATTAAAGATGTAACCGCTAACCTTATTGTGGTGATCGTGGAAGTCTGGTCTGTACTTCGCACGGAAATAAGCACCCCTTTCACTATACACCATTTCAGTTTAGAAGTAGGAGGATCGCGCCCGACGTGATCCTATTTACACGAGACATTGAAAATATTTTTTTTGCAGGGGGGACAGGGGCATCGTGTGGAGTGATGAAAGGAGATTACCACAAGTGAAGGATCAATACCTTACCAATGTGCATTATTGGGAAGAATCCCTCACATCAGCATCAAACATCTTTCAATACAAATTTTAGTTAAACGTGTGGCCGGTGTATAGGTAATTCTCTCATCGGCCCCATATTATTTGCCCGACAACCTCATTGGGAGACCTATCTACAATTTTTTACAAACGATTTCGTCCAGAGTTTTGGTAATGAAAGACGTCCCTATATTTTTTCAAAATAATGTTGTCCCGGCTCACTAATTCGTTTAAAATAACGTGAGAGAATTTTTTAAAACAACGCTCTTTCGAATGCACATGGATTGGGAAGAGATGGTCATTCCCGTGGCTGCCACGGTCGCACCAAACTTGGCCCCCCTCAATTTCTTTGTTTGGGAGCGCCCAAAGAGCCTTTCTACACCGAGGAATTCAATAACCGGACCATCTAATTAGAAAAACCCTATCAATAGTCCATTCATAGAATAAGGGAAAAAAATGAAGGCTGCAAATTACCACGGTAGAGATGAGGAGAAGATAAGAATCTGTTGATAAGCATGAATGAGACACTTCGAGCAAGATAATTTAAATAAATTGACTATTTAATTATTGTTGTTTTATTGGTTTGCACCAAACACTAATAAATCCGCTTTAAAATCTTTTAGCGTTCTTTACTACCACAATATCCGATTACCCTTGTAATACTTAATGACCTATCTAATGCCTGCCCTATTATTCGAAAGGGCAATAAAGTAAGGAAGTTTTTTAAAGTAATTTTAACATTCGAATTGGTATTATTTAAATAAGAAAGACCACCTAAACTTCAGAATTATACATTTTCTATCTCGTTAAGTGAGATATCCAGGCTATATTTCCTTTCCAAATAACTTCGGACTTGAATTAATTGCCCTTTTCAAATGAATATGCATTGACTTCCTAAAAAACACTCTTTTTCCGTGATCCCGCAAAAATAAGTTATAATGTGAATTTTTGCCGGGGGGGGGAGAATCAAAATTTGCTAAAAGTTCAAATATCTAAAAATCCATTAGACATTGGACTAAGTTAAATATGGTTAATATGGTGTCCCAAAGACCTCGACTATGGGCTGTTTCAAAACTTTACATCGTTGTGCCAAACACTAGTAATAAATTATTGTCTGTCTTTTTTTTTTATTTTTTTTTTTTTTTTAAAGAAAAAAAATACGAGCATGTTTATTGAAATGTGTATTGGAATAATAATTTAGTCATTTTTTTTTCTCTATTAAATGACAATCTAACATTATTGATGTAGTTTTCCTTTTCATTGGAAATATGCATTTATTCACTCCAAGCAGTTTATTGTAGGTATAATAAAATACTTTTTTGCTTTTGATAGGATAGGAGTGATCTTTTTAATTGAAAAAGTAGTCTAATTAATTCGAATGTTATATACATCCTCTTCAATTACATTTATTAATTCAGGAATATTTAATTATTATTTTTTAATTTTAAATTGTTTGTGCATTTTTAATTAAATAATCGTACACATATGTCTAAGTATCACTTGAAAGTATTTACTATTTTTTTTATAACAATAGCGAGTGGCTGTGCAGTTTTTGCAGATATTGCTTTAAAAGTGTGAAGAGGGCAGTTAATTTTTATCACATGAAGTACACACGAAAAAAATGCGTAGAAACACATAATCAAATACTGCGCTAAATAGCTCATGGTATTGATGGAATCACTACCCAGCAACAAACAATATGAAAGAGAAAACATTAAAGCTTCTTGCTTCTGGCCACATTGCTCTTAAATTCTCTCAGTTTATGCCCTAATCTTTAAAACAGCAACTGAAATATAAGTAGTTATAGGTCCATCCGTCCTGGATGGTAGCGAACCGTACAGAAAACAGATACCATACTTCCCATACAATGAATATAACTTAACGTAATAACGTTCAAAACTAAATATTTTTAAAAAAAAAGATACCGGTTAATGTAGTATATTTTTGTTACTATTTACCACGCATACTAATTTAACTATAGTTTTTTTTTATATGTAATAATAATAATAATAAAGGGATAATAAAATTAATATAGACTCCATTCATAATTAAAGTAGTCCCTAATCCTATTACTAAACTTAGAAGGTTTTTTTTGTATTATTGTAATTTTTCCTTTATTGGATATCCTTCCAGCTGGCCTGATGATGTGTTTTTTGAACACGAAACCGGTCGCCTAATTTCTCAACGGAACTTTGTGAGATCTACACCATTTTTTTCATTCCTACCTTTAATATGTGTAATTTTCTTAACTGAAAAGTAAATGATTTACTTCTTGAAAAGAACTTTTTCTGTCATGGATTTCTTGATTTTCTAACCCTAAGAAAATATTTATTTTAATCCACATGAATTTCAAGAAAATTTTTTGGAATGGGGACCGATTTTTGCAGAAAATCTACTTTCTTTGATCAAGAAACCTCCGTGTGTGGCCATGGCACAGATTTGAGTACCTTTAGCACTCACTGCGATGTTAATAAGATCTTTTGTAACAGAATGTCCTTGTGTTTGTTTAGCGTAGTTGGAGGCTTTTTAAGGACCTTACTCTACTTTAGGATCTTCTCGCTTTCAGTTCAGTATGAGATTGGCCTACTGAAATACTGGTGTCGTGTGGCGACTTGATGAGCATTTACATAAGTGTGTTCTGCCGTCCTCCAGACTTCTGGCATAGATGATAGATTTGAATCTTCAGCTTTTTCCTAGTTTAGATAAGTGATATTTTTTAATGTTATATGACTTGTAAAAAATCCCTGCTTAATAATCTAAGGTTTCCCTTTGCTGAACAATGGCTGTATTTTGCTGCCTTTAGCGACCTTGATATGAGTGTTTTCCACCTGTTTTTTGTCTAGAACACTTCCCAGTGCGAAGCCTTTTGATTAATCTTTCCATGCTTTGATTGGGATATAAAGTGTTGTAATTCAAAAAAACTGTACCTCTATCGTTCATAGCCCTCCACGAAAAGCTTTGAAGTTTTTGAAATCAAATTTATAGGTCTGTACCTATAGCAGCATTTACGGATAGTCCCGTGCTTAAGGGTAGCGTTATAACGATAAAGATAGATTTAAGTATTGTAGGGATCTACATCAACTGAAAGATAATTTTATGAAATAAATCAATAATGACTGGGATGTAATCCTAACTTCTTTTAAATGCTAGACGAAATCTGCGATTGTAGCTTTTAACGTCATCTTAGAGATGGAGCAATAAAAAAAAATATATAAAATATGTTAGTCTGAATCATTTATGATTTTTGGTTGCTGTTTTGGTTTCACTCTTATTGGAAAGGAGTACCAGATTTACGGAATACAGACAGAGAATGTTTACTTGTTTCAAACTGTCCGCTTTTTCATTATCCACAATATAAACTGTTTTTAATCAAAAGAAATATTTTCTTTGATTCAAAGAATAATTGTATTTCTTTCCTAAAACGTTTGTTAACTTGATTCAAGAAAATCGTGCAGGAAATTTGAAGAAAGTGATTGTTAGTATAGTAAATAGTATTTTTAAAAACACAAAATAATATTTTTCTTATGGATATAAATAGTCCTCTTAATTTCAGAAAGCGGTTTAGGATGCCTTGTTCCAGAACAGTAACGAGATCTCCGTACATAATGTAGTAAATTTAAATCCTCCCTGTCAAAAAAACAATGTGAGAAAAGAAAAGCACTACGCTTTTTGCTCTCTGCCCACATTGTTGTTTCATCTCTCAGTTGATATAATGCTAACTTCAAAACACCACTGAATATTTTTCCTTGCGCCTCTTACTTCCAAGAGATTATAGTCCATGCCGTTTTAGATAATAGCGACAGAACCGGAATAGAGATGCATTACTTACCCATACAATGATATAAACCTTTTAACCTACAAAGGGGGTTGGGTTTTGGGGGGGGGGGGGGGGGGGGGGGCCGGGGTTTTCATAACATTTTCAAGATATCAGTTAAGGTAATATTTTTTTTCTTTTTATTACTATCTACCACTTACTAATTTAACTATATTTTTTAAAATAATAATAAATAATAATAAAAAGGGACAAATAAAACTTAATATCAATATTAGATTAGTAAACTACTAAAATAATTCCCATTTAATTACTTTTTGCGAATAATTATTATCTAATTAGATATCCTCATTTGTACCTTTTTGTTCATTTTCTCATTCGTACATAAACCTCTACCTTCATAATATATACGGATTTAAAATATTGAAATGCCATTCCCCTCCACAAAGCTATGCTGACGGGATGTATAACATCGAAACGTGCGTCCATGATGGTGGATAGGTGGGATGGCATTACGTTTTAATCAATTATTAACCTATGCGGTTTAGCCAGTAGGTTGGGCTTTCTGTCCGCGTCGAATTTGTAACAATCCGATTTGTTCAGTTCTGTAGAGGAGTTTGCAGTAATTTACTCGACAAACATGTAGCAAATGAGGAAAATCTAATTAGATTTCCTCATGCGTACATGTAACATCTACTCTATTTAAAACTAAATGAATTTTCCTTGATTTTCTAACCCTAAGAAAATGGTTTATTTAATCCAAATAAAATATCAGAAAATTATTTTTTTTATTATACTTTTTTATAATCTTGAATAAATATATTCTCTTGAATAGAGAACTGATTTTTTTAAGAAAATCTATTTTTCTTGATCCAAGGAACATTTCTCTGCGTGTAGGTAAACATGGTGCTGTTAGGACAACCCAAGTTAAATCTTACCATTTCAGAAATCGCAAATTCGTTTTTTTACTTATCTAAAAGTGAAACAGTTTTCGGAGTCCTTTTTTTTTTTTGCTATTCTGGTCCGCAAACATTTTTTATCTTTTACTCTTCATGTACCTATACCAGAATGTATTTTTTGTTTCAAGAAAGAAGAGAATCTTTTGGAGGTATAATAGTTGATTCACTTCGGTCCTCCTAATGGAGGATCTCGCTTATTTATTGGAAAGTATGGCGCGGATAAGAACTTAAGAAATTGATGATGGCCACAATGATCAAACGTTTCATATAAAGAGTTCGACTACTCCATTTAGAATGGAAAGATCGAAAGAGTGACCCTTGCGAATGTGGTTTTTTAGTTTTTCTCTGCAAGGCCAAATAAAGGTGCTAGAAATAAAAGAGAAAAATTCCCTTTTTTTGTTTTTTTTTTAATTCCTCGATGGTCATTTTTCACAAGGCAGAAGCCCACTACTCTTTAAGTTCATAACAAACACAAAATTTTGGTAACTTGCAAATTTAAGCTTACCCTCTGTCTGCAATAAGAAGCGAATTCCCATGGTGTACGGACGAAAAATTAATCAGCTTACATTGTAACTATCTTTATTTTAATTTGTTTAACATCTTACAAATTTAGTAATACTTTTTAACTCGACCATTTTTTTTGTTCTTTTATTAAGCAGTTGATTTAATGGCTGAATTCGCAAATTGTTGTTAATGAAATTAATTAAATATAATAAATAATGTCCAAAAATAATGCTAATATGCTCATGGTATTGTGGATCATTCCCGGCAAAAACAATTAACAGAGAAAATGCGCTAACACATGAACATTTATCTGCCTACCCGCGTCATCAGCATGGTTCTGAGCACATCTTCCTGCTGCTAATAATTGCTTTGCCAAAACAGTAAAAACACTGAATAGTCCTTTCGCGACACCTATCGCCAAGAGACACAGTGCCCATCCTCCGTCCCAGAAGTAGCAAGACAAACTAGAGTTTAGATGTACAACACCTATCGGGCAGCTCCTGGTCTGCCAAACGCACGGGGGGGGGCGTTGTGCCTCAGGCACACCGACATCTATACGTGCAAATGATTATCCTCAGGCTTACCATGTTTATAGAAAATACGTGGAAAGATGCTAATAACAATAACCAAAAAATTAATGCTAATATAGCTCATGGTATTGTGATCCTTCCCCGGCAGAAACATGAGCAGAGAAATAGCGCTAACACATGAACATTTTTCTGCCTACCTGGCGTCATCAGCATGGTTATGAGCGTTTGCCTCTCAGTTTTATGTGCTAATCTCCAAAACAGCACTAAATGTAGGTCCCCTTCCGCGACACCTACGCCAAGAGACACAGTCACGCGCCGTCCCATAGGGTAGCAAGGACAAACCGAGTGGTAATGTGCATATGTTCATGCTGTTTGCGCTATTTTCTCCTGCTGCATTGTTTTTTGTCCGGGAATGATTCCTACCAATACCATGAGCTATATTAAGCATTAATTTTTTGGTTATTGTTATTAAGGCATTCTTTCCACGTGTATAATAATATGTAATTGTTTACATTTTTTAAAAAATATACTGTGCTTCGAAACATACCAACATATCTGCATAAGTTGTCTAAAACGTCAAGAGCTGTTTTTCAAACCTTAAATGTCAAGCTTGTAATTGAGAAGCATTCAAATAAATATCTTAAATTGGTTTGTTATACTTTCCGGCAAATAAAACAAAAAAAAAAATGAATGTAGAAAGATTTCATATAGTATGAAATATCAACGTCCCTCTTTTAAAAAAGGGTATGCAATCATCCATTCATTCACTTTTTTTCTCCTAGATTTAATTTCCTTTTCGAACACGTAAAAGGATTTTGACACACCTTACAACCAGTAGTTGCACGTATCTACCTATTAAAAACGTTTGGCGTCTTAGAACAACATCAAGGTTTTTAAAAGCGAATCCTCAGCTAAAATTACCCATCAATATCGACATTGCACACAACAGTATAATAATAAGAATTCCATACTATGCCATCTCGGGGAATTGGCCACTTTCGTTCATTCAGATCCTTGTTTGTAACGTTGTGAGTGGAACTTGTTTAAGCGATAACTTGTAATTTATGAGACGAGGATATTCATGTATAACCTAACATAATCCTTCTTAGTTATAAAGAATCGAGTCTGACCTGCACTTGAATGCCTAAACGACTGGTACTATACGTAACATATGTAATGTGAAATTAAATTATTTTAATGATAATAATTTAAATAGCCTTAGCGGGTGAATAATATTTTCGAATGCTCGGTTAAATCGTTTTCTTACGCTACTGATAATTATCATACATATTATCACAATCACATAAAGAATATGTAGAGAAATCCCTTTCGCAGAATAATGCCACATAATTTACGTGGCAATATGTAAAATACAAAGTGATTCTTTTTTCTACAAAGGATCTAAATTTATTTAATTTTTTGTATATAAAAGGTTTCTCCATTGCCATTCAAAGATTTAATTCTGTTTATTACCTGCTATATTTTTACAGTCTTATATTTTGCAAAATTTTATTATGCTTTCTCTTCTGTTTGAAACAGCACACACACAGAGAAAAAGTTCTTGAATCAAAACAAATATTCGTTTCTGTCCCAAATCGTAATTTTAAATAATTTTTTTGACATCATTATTTGATTCAACCATGAATCTCAATTTGATTTGAAACATATCGTTTGATTTAAAATATTGTTCTATGTTTGATTCAACAAATAAATCTTCTAAAAAACTTCAGCGCTTGAAACAAATGCATTTTTTTTACCATTTACGTCACTTTTAATGGCGACGGTTCCCCAAAACAGGATCATCTAACATCTATTTTTTTTAATGAATTACTCATATTCATTTGCATAAAATTTTTTATATGTTATAGATGTACGCGTTTTCTGATTGTTTAATTCTAAATTTTTATGCAAATAATGTGATTATTTCAATAAAAAATCGATTTTTAGTGTTCCCATTTTGGGAAGGATCGCCGTTAAAGGGTACATAAATATGTATTTACTAACAAAATATTTCTATGGTTTAAAGTATGCTGTTACTTTGACAAAAGGGTGGTACCGGCAGTGGCGCACCGCGTAAAAGTAGATACGTATATAGAATATTAGTGGACAAATAATATTGTTTTGTCGCAATACTTGTCGAAAATGATCGTTCGACGTCCGGTAAGTAAGATTAGCAAATGTCAGACATTCCCGTTTCCTCATCCTGGGCATTCTTGTTTTCAGTTTATAGGCCGAACCTTTTTGTAAATCGGGATTTTTTCGGTTAAAATTGCACCAATTTTTAACCAACATCGACCCCTATAGTGTTCGTCCAAGTTTCTAGAGGCGGCCTTTGTAAATTTGTTTATGCAATTTAATGCGTCTCGTGGCAGATAAGTGACTGTTTTTCTAATTACTCAATAGCTTGTGCACTTCAAATAAGTTATGGAAATTTCATCTATTTTGTTGCTGAACGTCCGAATTGGAAAAAGTTGCCTGACGATCTCGAATTGCTGCCGAATCATTTGAATCAACTTCAAGATGACATTTTTCACTTGTGAAAAATTTTTTGATAGTAATATACTGTCTGAGCCATATTCCTCACAGGGGGGGATTACAGGCTGAGGTGTGGTGGTAGTTTTCGGACACATTGTTTGGGGGAATACAAGGATGTGTTTTTGGGGGATTTTATGCACACTTTTTTTGTGGATAAGATGCTATTACATTATTCACCATCGATATTTCTTTCGAATGGTTTCTGCGACGAGGTGACATGCGTGTAATGAGGCATTTTATGTGAAAAAGAGTCCGGAAAGCATATTTTTCAACATCCTACCAACCCTCAGCATTGTTTGCGGCTACCGTCAGTAACGAACATTGTGACTTGGTTCGCTGGTGATACAAAATTCTCTTCAGCGATCTTTTATTATCGTTGACAACGGTTTCTGCATTAGTTTTCTGAATCCTTTTACCGGGTAACCACAATGAAGCTGGGTACCATCACACGTTTTTAAGGACGCGCTACACATGACGACGTTGTGTTTCTGAAGCATCCGTTTGTTTCATCCACACATAGGCAGTTTTCTTATTTCTCAACTCGTCTTTTATACGTTCCTTACGTACCTTGCACACGTGACAAATTGTATCGTAATTGCATATATGGTTGGCAGCTTCCTGAGGAAACGTACTTAAGCCCCAAACAAAAAGACAAAGGTGTTCAATTAGATTTAGATGTTATGGGAATGTTGTCGTACACGTAACATCAATATAGAAATCATATAAAGAATGTGGCCGAATGGAATACCTGTTTTCTTAAATTCAATACATGACGTTTTACCTTTTACAATTTTTTTCTACATTCAAACCTATCCGACTTAGCAATCCGCTATTGCATATTGGTGCAATAAACATATGCGGACTTCTATATTCTAATCCAGGGAAATGCCTGAGATCTTTATTCACATTCGAATGGAACGTTACAACCCTTTGGGTGTCCCCTCCGTCCCCAGCGTACTTATTTGGGCGTGCAGCGTGCAACGTACTGTCTCTTTTGAAACTCTACTCGCGGTACTGTCCGAATCGACTACGATTGTGAAAATACCACCTACCCACGCCGCTCCGCTACGGCTACTGCATCGCCGGTAACCACTTTTTTTTACAAACTGCACCAATCAGTTGAACATACCTATTATATCATAAAATATAAGAAATTATCGAAAAGGGGGGGGGGGGGTATGTAGAGCAAGGTAAAGGGCGGTCTTCGTCGCTTTAATAATTTAAACGTTTTAATTGTTTTTTTTTTAAATTACGTTTGGTTTGCTAATTTTACCTTGATGTTGCAATCTCATTTAACAGAATTAAGCGTACGTAATTACTTTTTTATGGTCAACGGATATCAACCGATTTGTCTCCTTATCCATCGAAAGCTTTTAACTTTCTTTTTTCCATGTTTACTCCGAATATTTCACAATTTTATCATTGAATTTACAGTAATTCTAATTTTAAGCTTACACCCTGCACATATTTTAAAAAGAAAATATCAAGTAAACCTCCTGGTTTAACTACGTTTATGTAAAACACTGTTCATGTTAAGAAAAGCCTCAATGATTTGACAAAAAGGCTTAAGTCAGTTATCGAATTCTGTGTGCCGTTTCAAGAAAATAAAAAGCATAATTTTTTTCCAAAAAGGTTATCTATCGGATATAAACCAGATGAATATCAAGCACACAAGAAAGAAGTTCTTGAATCAAACAAATATATACCTTTGAAATTATGAGAGAGAACCGCCCACGAAAACCATAAACACTTATAACAATCCAAAGTGTTGTCCTTGTCAGTTGGTGCCAAATTTGATAAGAAATTTGGCACATCCAGACGGCCCTTAGTCCTTAAGCACTTTGTGTTTTCCGGCCGTTCTGCGAAATAGCAGAATATTAAAAGAGGCGATGCTTCAGAAATCAATAATTTTTCGCCAAATTTCACAATCTCTGCAATTTGTTTGAAAGCATTTGACTTAAAGGCTAATTTACATAATCTATTTTAGATTCCACAAGGTATTTGACCAAAGTAGACTACTTTGTTCTCTCTACCTCCGGAATAGTCTAATCCAATTTGAATTTTTCGTTGTTTTTTACTTTTCATTTGCGATAGCCTTGAGATAATACCACGTAAATAAATGAGCAAGTCTAAACTGATACTAGTGGTCGATTGGTATGACCAAACAGGGACATATGTCTCTAATTCTAACTGAACCAACTTACTTTATTATTATAACTAATCGGATGGATATTAAAAATTGACCATAGTAACGCGTAGTATGCCAAATCCGTCCATCATTTTTAGTTCCACATAAAATTTACATTCAAACCTAAGCGTTTTATTCGATATCTGCATCTGCAACAGCGTTTTTCCAGTCGCTGGGCCATGTGGCAATTTTTCTAGTATCCTTAACCTTGGTCATTTGTTTGTTTAGTCTCTTCGATTAATAAATGTTCAACAGAGTTTTGGTAGGAAGGAACTCAACTCACCCGCAAACTTTTGAACTTCGTGGGTGGGTGAACTTTTGAAGTTTTGGGTCGGAACTATTTCAATATTTGGTGTTAAACTGTTTTATTATAACCCACTTTTGATATAATTTCACTTGTTTTGGTACAGCTGGTGGTTGCAGTAGGTCGCTATCTTGTTTTTTTTTCATACGCTCCCGATTTTTTCAGGTTGGCCAAAGAAAAAGTCCAAATTCACTAAATGAGTTGAAATTTTCTCATTTACTTCGTTAGGATTCAAATCTTGTTGGTCTTTATGCCATCAATAAAATAATCTTATTGCGCTATTAATCTTAATTGCAGGAATTAGAATTACTCCCACTGTCTTTAATGGATTCAATGAAGCTATCGTTTGTCTTAGTGAGAAAAGCGCGTAACTCATTAAAAGGAAATTTACAGGAGACCAAAAAAATTCTTTGGCTTTAAACTGATCAAAATGTAAACTCTTGTTTCTTTTTTAGATGCTCTAATTTTTAATTAATTTGGAAAAAAAAATTCTGAAACCTTTTTCAGTCACTATTAGATGGCAGTTAATCTCATTTTTGGATATAAAAGGAGTTACGCTCTTTTCTTATGAACAAGGAGAATACCATATGACAAAATTTTTATCAAAATTAATACTACCTAAACTGAAATAACAAAAAATACACTCTTAGAACAAAAAGGTAATAACAATAAAAGTATGAATAGCTATGAGAGTTTTCTGAGCCAAACCCATAAGATTTAACATAGGGTCTAATCTTTACGTTTTTTCCCACCCTCCTACCTCGGCCATGTCACATGACCCGTGACGTCATAGCCCCCCGCCCTTTTGGCGGGAAATTTGAAACGTAGGTCAAAGCGTTCTTAAGGCGGGCAGGGTGATTCCGATTTAACGTAAAAAGCCGTTCAAAGCCGTTTCAAAAGCCGTTCATAAGCCGTTCCAACAGCCCTTTGCAATAGATAAACCTGTTTTCACAACGGCCCGTTGATTGTTGAACAGAGAGCTGTTCAGAGCCGCCTCAGGAGCCCGTTTAAAGCCGTTCAATGAGCGTTGCGAAACCGTTTCAGAGCCGTTCTTTGACCAAAACTGATACCGGATCAGAAACTATTAAAGTAAGATGTCTGTATACTTTTATAACGACAGATCTGTGGTATCCCTATACGATAGGTATTAAAAGTATTCACAGTAAAAATTACGGTTAAATATGTCGTGCTTTCTCAGCCGCTTCGCGCCAACAGATTGCGACTTCTTGACACAGGTTACGTGATTATGCAATAATATTTCACAATATTACGCAACAACCTTCCGTCAAGGAGCGATAGTGGCTAACTCACACTCACCCAGTACCCGTTTGGCATAAACCTGTATTCGCGCGCACCTGAGTCCATACCCACCCCCGATGGTATCTCAGCCCCCGTAAGAGGCTACGGCCGTTTTGACGTTAAAATCAATCACCTAGCCCACCTTGGAACGCTTGATCATGTTTCAAATTTCCCGCCAAAGGGTGGTGGCTTATACGTCCATGGGTCATGTGACTGGCCAATGTAGGAGTGGTGGGGATAAAATGTAATTTTTTAGACCCCTATGTTAAATCTTAATGGGGTTTGGCTCGAACTCTCATAGCTATTCTGCTAATAAATTATGAAAAAAAAAATGTATCATGAAAGTATGTTAAACCAATATCAAGTGTTCATACGTTGACCAAAATGCTGCTAATGGCTGTCCTAACTTTTTTGAATGGGACTTTTTTCCACATTTCTGAAGATTTTCTTACTTGTTATTTTTCCTAAATACTGCAACCATTCTCTGCCTTAGGGGCTATGCCCGATATTGTCAAAAACCCTCGTTGCAATGTACCCCAAACAAAAAAGTCCAACGGGCTTACCTCAGGACTGTCTTGTCTGCCACTTTAGCGGCTCATAACGACCTATATCCATCTGGAAATTCATTATTAAAAAATTCGTAATTTCGCCTGGTGCTATGTGGTGGTGTCTGCCCTATCATGCTGATAAATGATCTTCCCGTTTACAGGAAGTTTGTCTAATAGCTGGAAAAATGTGTCTCTCATGAATTCCAAACACCTTGGCCAAACAGTAAACCGTCGATTAAAAAACGTATCAACAAGGTGATTACTAAAATGGCCGGTCATAACGTTGACCTGATGAATTTTGAGTATGGGTTTTTTCTAGAAAAAAATGTGGATTTTCTTTTTTATTTCAACGTCATTTTTTTGTTCCAAGGCATAAAATATTCAAAACCTCATAGAATTCGTCCAACTAGATATAGACAAAAAGTAGATCAAACACCCCGTAGGAAAACCAATAACATCACATAAAGGCAAGTAGCTATGGCCAGTTGGTTTATCTAAATCACTGTATATCTCGCGTAGATTATGTAGTAAATTTTAGCATTCGCTAAAGTTTAATCATCTAATCCATTGTTATTGTTCCACATTTCTAATAGATACTTGACAAACGGAAATACAATAATCACATTTAACAATAAATGAAAACGACTCAGAGCTGAACCTTCTGTCCCGCTTTCTATTGAAAACCGAAAAATACAAACGCACACCAACCATAGATTTCATCGGTAATTTTAAATTAGTTGTTCCCTTTCGCGCGTAATCTACCGAATACGTCGTAAATATTCTCACGCCGCGAATGTATATAATTTCATTTTTAATATCGGATACTACCGATCGACGAAACAATCGCGGGAACATCTAGATTGGATGATTATTTTCTAATTAAATCACGTCTTACGTGACGCATAGATAATCATCGATCCATAGCCTTTCTTTTCTTTGATTTTTTTCTTTCTTTTGGTTTGCGTATATCTCAGAAGCAAAAGCGAATCTGTTTGGGGGAATCATCCACGTTGTTAGGTAGTGAGTCTTTTCGTGACTATGGTTTTTTTATGTTATACCACCGCATAATCGCCGCGTTTCAACAACTGTTATGGATGGATGATTATGTGGTCTGTTGGCATCCTTTTACGAATTAATATAATTGGATTGACTCTTTACGATGTTGTAACATTTTCATCACCACTGTATGTTGTTATTAACCTAGCTAATGAACAAAGAATATTTTAGAGAATTAAATTCCTTTTTAGCATATACATATGTAGGTTTTAAAAAAATGCATTGATTGTGAAAACGTACAACTTGATTCTCCTTCTAAATATACGAGGATTGTTTTTGGATTGACTTATTTTGCAATTGCAACTTTCTTTTTTATTTCGTTATGATGGGTAGACACAAAATAAAAACTCAAAACACAAATCTAGAGGTATGGAACGAGGAAGCTAAAAAGTACAACCTAACGTGGAATAAAGAAAAAACCCAGACTATGAAATTACAGAAGGAACGAAGAAACAACAGGATAGAAAATAGAATTATAACACAAACAAACAAGTATAAAATACCTGGGAATAATAATAAACAGCAAGGAGGCATCGAAGATTGGCATACACAACAAATTGGCAGACACGGGTAACTTATACCAGGCACTGAACATAGGATTCCTAAAATAATAAGGAAGTTTTTTCCCCGGGAACAAAAATGAACCCATATACAAAACCATTACTTACCAATACTCATATACGGAGCAGAAAACTGTGTTTGGAAGCAAAAACAAGCAATTTAGACTAAAGGCGGCCAGAGATGAAGGGTTCTTGATAGAATTATAGGAGTGAAAAGAATAGACAAAGTCTGAACTCAGAAATAAGATAAAGGTTGCAAAGTAGGCCCTATTCGAAATAATAAAAGCAAAAGAAATGGGGCATGTTCGACACTTAGCGAGAATGGAGGAATGGAAGGCACATGAATAGACGACGGAAGGAACAGTAGAGGCAGACCGGGTTTTAACGTGAACCAGGCCCTCATGGAAATATTAAGGGAAAAAGGGGAAATAAAGAGATGGCACTAGATAGGAAGGAACGTACAAGGATCCGCGAAGAAATTAGGCATCGCCCATCCCGACACCTCACGGTGCAAGAGGAATGAATTATATTTACATTATTCGTTCAGATTTATTATTTTAATGTTATAGGGTTGTTCTGCCCTTTTATTTCAAGCATACTGGTCTCGCGATTTTTAAATTCCGGCAGTGAGACTCTTAACATGGTTTTTTTAAAATCACTCTACATACACTACCGCTCATCGTATTGTGTGCACCTCAATATTTCAAGGTAAATTTATCATATATATAAATGAAATATTTAAAATATGTATTTGGTTTTAATGTACACAAAATTACAACTTTAATAATTAAAATTATTTATTTGACCTAAATTTTAGATTCGTCTATGTGACCTGCTTTACTTTTAATGATTGCGTCGCATAATCGGGGGATTCTTGCCATTAATTTTAATAATGTTTCCGGAGTTATTCGATTCCATGCTGCCTGTAGTTTGTTCTACATGTCATCTGCTGGAGTTGGAATAGTTCTTCTTACTTCCCGATCGAGTTCATCCCATAATAACTCGATGGATTCAAATCCAAGTTTTGGGGTGGCCATTTCATGACTATTAGTGTCCCTTCCTCTTTCCAACTGTTCTAAATATTGCATGCATAATTTGAAGTTTGTTTTGGGTCATTGTCTTGTTGAAATATAAAATTCTGACCCAAAATTCTTACACCAGAGGGTATTGCATTTTGCAGATGCGTTTGTATTGCTCTTTTCCCATAATGCCTTGAATTTGTACGAGATCACCTGCTGATGTACAGCGAAACAACCCCAAATTATTACCGAACCACCGCCTTGTTTGACGGTAGAGACTGCGCATTGCTCTAGTGCCGTTCACCTACAGATCTCCTTACAAACACTCGTCTTCGTGAACCGAAAATTTCGAATTTGCGTTCGTCGGTCCACAACACCTTGCTCCAATCTTCTACCGTCCAATTTCGATATTCACGTGCCCATTGTAACGATATAACCTCTTCTTATTAATTTGGCGAAGTAAGGGTTTTCGCATCGCAATTCGTCGTAAAGGCCTACTTTTTGCAGACGGCGTTTAACCGGGACACGCTAATCGGCTTCGGAATACAGTATTGATTCCTACGTCGATTTCTGGAGCTGTTTTTCTCCTATTTCGCTTGCCGGACACAACGATTGCAATTTCTTGAGTTGATGTTGTCGCTCTTGGTTGGTCTTACTTTATTTAGAAAACTGCCACTTTCACTGTATATTTTTATGTTATAATTAACAGTAGATGGATTTAAATGTAATTTTCTAGCATTTTGACGATTGCTTATGCCTATATTATGTTTTGCTACTATCATAGTAGCATTTCAAGACTAATTCTTTTCCCTTTTGGCATGTTTTAAAATTTTAAAAAATTATAGACATAACGTTAAGAGGTTTT
>JAROYE020000143.1:0-22703 GCA_029619315.2 Dynastes maya
TACGCTAGTAAAATCTGGGATCTCAGTGACTCACACCCTACACTTTAAAAACAGTGAAAACCATATAATCACACCCACACTCACATATCTCACATCGCAACACCACCCAACAAGGGCGGGGAGTGGGGCGGGAAGGAAAAACGCAGGAGTAGATAACATGTGGATTTCTCCATGTTTCACTGTTACACATGTAACACTGCTGCTTCCTACACTCATTGGATACCAAGTTTCTACGTGAGCTAAGATGTCTAAATACTCTAATTTGGGTTTTTCATTTCAGAGTAATCATGTGTAGCTGGGGGGGGGGTGGGGGGGGTTATTTTTTTTTTGGGGGGGGGGGGGGGGTGGGGGGGAGGGCCGTGGGGGGGGGGGGCCCCCCCAAGGGAATTTTTTTTTTTTTCTTTCTTTATTTTGTTTTGTCTGGTTTTTTTTTTTATTTTTTTTTACAAAATCCCCCACCCCCCCCACCCCCCCCCCTGGGAAAAATAGTAAAAAGGTTGAGGGGCCCCCCCCCCCCCCCACCCAGTAAAAACTCTTTTTTAATTATATTAATCATGTCTTTAACCATACATATTTGACATACGAATGTGAAGAATACTCTGTATGAGCGGAAATAGACCCTCTGACTCTATACCCAGATCTACAACAGTGCGATCTGATAACTGTAATAATTGTCGTTTGTCGATACCTAGCTCTTTCGTAACCATTATGGAATTGCGTTATTCATAAGTATATTTCATCTGAAAATATTCTCACAAATGGTGTTCCGATATTCTATTCCACTGTTAAAACGTCTAAGGTTGTACCCTTGAAGTGTATGCTTCCTTGAGAAAATATTCACGTCTTTTTCTTTGTAGACTGGAAGTTTTGCGACATCACTCTGATAATGCCCTCTACCAATCACAGGAATCGTACGTATAAGCAAGGATATGTTTCAGGCCTTCCAGTATTTGTAGGTACACATCTTTGTCCAAGCCCAATCGTTTATAAAGTGCTGAGAAGTTTTAGATTTCCCAGCGGACAGCTGGACGCGGAGTTGATATAATTAGGTTCCCCAAAATAAATTTATTTTTGGGCACTTGTTGTTTTTTCTTTTAATATGGAATGGTGTTGCTTACAACAAATGTAGTACACTGCATACCCCCAAAACACACACATAAAGCACTACATTATTCTTTCCCATATCAGTAAAACATAGTAAATGGGTATAATATTAATCACAATAGCCTTCGTAGAGATTTAGGAGGGGCAAAAATGTAATACTTAGTTTTGTCACATATAGTTAAAATATCATGAAGTGCAAACTTTAGAATGTTTTTACTACAGCAGACATTCTATTGATAACCTCCGGAGTAGTCCGTTAACTAAGTCCACATGCACATGCCTTATACAAGAGTCACAACATTCTTTCGGGCAGTCGCATACGGACATAGAGCGCACACGAGACATACAGAAGTAACCATACACCTCAGACGTATATCGACAAACGGATAAAGCGGCGGCTACTTCAACAGCATCACAGCGAAGCCGAACAGGCCATGCGTAGGTATCGGCCAACGGCGCCGGCCAGAACGAACAGGATCATAATTTGATTTTATCGGAAGAGCACGAGGACGCATCCTGCACCAACTAGTGGTTGAAGTAAATTCATCAGCGCGAGATTGATTTCCTACCGCCCCCGCCTCCGTGTGCCTCGCTTTCGCCGTGTGCTCGTTTTTACAACACGTAGTACATAGTAACAACGTTTGGTGCGAGGACTACCCATGTAAACCCAAAATTTTTAACACACCAACTTATTCTAAAGACTCAATAAATTCATAGTCAGGGAGGGATGGGTTTCCACACTCATTTTTTGAGTGTTAATTGTTTACTAGTACCTTTATATTGCGGCTTAAACATTTAGACACGCAATTATATAAAGTTTTAATACTTTTAGATGGCGTTACTTTGACGACTGTATATTGTCAAAATCACACAATGCCTCGAGATCAAAGTCTTACAATATTTTGCTAGGACGAGGTTGACTAAGCTTGTGTAGCTCCTACAAGCGCACTCCCTCAATATACCAATTGATCCCTTTACCAACTTTTTCAGCGATACACCTGTCTATTGAGATCTAGAACATCATAATATAACTTTCGTTCTAGTCTTTTATCAGTTCTGTATCCCTTTCGTTCGAGTGATATAATTTTATAAAGAGTGTGCATGGGAAAATAAAGGTGAACCAACAAATGTTTATATACCTATATTTAAAGCATAATATTTTTACAAATTTTTAAACTATACTTGTAATAACAAATACATTTACTGTGATCTAAAGGTTAATAGCCTCAGCAAAGGCAGTGACTTTTGGTAGCAGTATGTATATTAACGATTTTCAGTGGTATAGGTTCGTGTGTTCATAACACCTATGGATGTACCAACTTTACCCGTAAAGCGAAACCTACTTACACTGTACAACCGCTATCTGGCAGCCTTGCATACCCCACTGCCGTCAATACACCTTTCTTTAAGCTCTAGCCAATAATCGTCCATGGGGTACTCAAGAATGCATACTGTTTATCACCACTGAAAGTAAAGGAATTATCAGTTTATAAAATGTTGAGGGTGTTAGCAATTTTCTCCTACTAGAATCTACCACTTAATTAAAAATACAACCCCTCGTGTTGTACCTTTACAGTGTAGCTGAAGGGACAGTACTTGTTTGAGAATATTTGGAAGTTTCTAATAAATTGATCACATTCCTAAATTCCATGAGACATTGTTCAGGAATGGTCTGGGCTAGCAGTGCTACGCTGCACCTCTCATTCTCATCTGATTATCTTATCTTTCACATCATGATACTACACCTCTCTTTTTGGTGTCTGGCGTCGGGCTAGGCTATTGATGACAATTTTTAATTTTTAGAGTTTAGTGTACATCATATGTTTTTTTTTAAATAATTATGTTTTTTGGACTCTCATAATCTCTATATGGCCAAAGGTGTACTAGTGGCCTCCCATTTTCTCCATAACATATGGAATAATGTATCAAGAAATGATGTTTAGGAGATTAGTTCATGCCAAATTCATTTATGAATATTTTGTGATTGATCACCTATCAAACCTTTCAGAAAAATTGAATGCATTGGTTCAGTAAGTTGGGGAAAATTGTATCGCATATAAGTTTAATAGCAAAAAGATAGCTTAAACTGTCGAGCGCAAATTGGGGTGCTGTTCGCCTCATATGCTCATATTAAAGTGCAAATATCTATTAAGCACGCAGGTGTTGTGCTGCCTCTTATGTCATTACCATTCCATGTTTTTATCTAAATTACTAACGGGACAGTGGTTTGTAGAGACTATACCGCTATTGCGTTATTGAACCTTTAATACACAGCGCTTAACACAGCATAACAATTTTACATTTGGCCTTCTATATGGGAATGATACTGCCTCAAATGGCGTATAATATTTAATGCATCATTGGTATTGTAAGGACATTTAAAACAAACTAAATTCTTTTCTGGCATTCTGAAAGAGTACAAATACAAGTACAACAACGTAATCGAAACTATCTACCTATTGACCACAAAAAAATGTTGTTAAGCAATATTGTTAAAAATGAAGCTTGTTCTAAAGCTTCCTAAGATAAAGAAACTGAACCCATTTGTAGTAACTGAACAGAAAATAACAAAATTTCTACTACCTATATTTGAATAATATAAGTATCCCTCAAAGAAAAACGCTGCTTTCTAAAGCTGGTACATACATATAAGTGTATATTGATTAAATTAAAATGTTAAGTATCTACGTATTATAAAATTTGGCTTTAATTCTTTCGTACGTGGTGTTACGATTACATTTTCCTCAATTCTACAAAATTCCGTTTGAAGAAATGGATATGCCGACTTTAGATTAATGTTGTATTCGACATTAAACACAAAGTAGGATTTAAAAAGGATTCTATAGCTTCCATAGCTGTCTTTTCCTGCTTCAAATAGGTTGTTGTCCAGGCAGACATAATATTATACAGGGAACCCTTAGAAGTACCCACTCCTACGAGAAATGGTTGTTTGGTCAATTTTTTTACAAATACTTCACTAAGTGAGGTTCCAGTCTATAACAAAAACAATAGTCTTTAGAGAAGATCATATCTTATGTAGAATAATACCTTTTGAAAGTAAATGAAGTGATTTTCCGAATTTGTAGCTGCTTCTCGCTGGGCCTTATAGCGTCCACGAGCTGTGGCGGCAGCAAATGTATTAACACAAAATACAATTCATATTTTTGTCCCACACTAAAACGACATAGATAGTAAGTTTATCTTTCACCAAAATAGCACTTATCATTTAATTTTCTTGTCGTACTTTTCCGTCAATAAAACTTCAAATAACAGGCGAGTAGTATATCTTGACCATTTATTTTTGAAAAAGTATTGCAACTTAGAAGCATCTTTATATTTTCACATTTATTTTTACCGATTAAGATTTTTCAAACTAGATGAGATACTTTTTAAAAGTAGACGGTCAAGATATAGAATATTACGTTTCTATTCGAAGTTCATTAATTGACCGGAAAGGCGGTAAGAACATTGAAAGATACAGAATATATACATTATTTTAATGCAAAATGGTATACACGAGGATAATAGTTATCGAGGTGGATTAAATTTTAAGTACTGTGAACATTTTTGTTCAATATTAAAATCAACATGGATATTATTTGTCTGATGTATTCTACCAAATTAACTTAATCAACAATAAAAATGTAGAATTATTTACTGTCATACATACACTAATGAATGTTGTAATTCTAGAAATTGTCTGTTTAACATAGATAAATATTGTTTACATATTCCCTGTTAATTCAACAAGTAGAATACATCAAATAATACGCTTGTATACTTTTCTTACAATACTTACCGTTCAAACTTTCTAAATTAGGGTCAAATGTCTTCCTGGTGATTGTGCTGTCATAAATGGTATATAGTTTTTTGTCGAAATTCGATAAACTGATTTCTTTCCGGTAAATCTTTATTAGGAAAAAGCAGTTTGAAGTCTTGCTGAATCTAGAATTAGCAGTTTAGTTTCAGATTTGCAGCGCATAAATAATATAGCATACTAAGCCATAGGTGTCGATGAATCTGGCGAACTCTTCTATTTTGTTTTTTTATTTTTCTCCTATAGAAAAAACTGTTGCGCATGCGCCCAAAATTTCTTGGGAGTATCCTTTGCAGCAAATTTTAGAAATCGTATATCTTCTTCAATTTTTGTAAGATCTATATTCTCGCTGTTGTCATTATTGTCTACACATTGCTTCTTGGGCTTGTTGAAAGTCAATGGCGGTATTCTTTTTTGCTGTCTTCAGTCGATTCGTAATAAATCCACTTCCGATCGAAGAATTATAGAAAGCCTCCTGAAAATAACTTTCATTCTTGATATCGAGCTGAACGTAAGGTTAACATTTGCATACACACAGCAAGAAGACACCATCAAATCAGACAAACTACATTATTACAAAAAAGTTGTAAAAGATAATAGTGATCTACTTTCTAAGGCGAGATTTTAACAATGTCCCAAAAATGACGAAAATTATCTTTATTTACAGCACCACTCAGGTGATTGTTAAAATATGCTCATAATTACGAACTGTTTTCTAGGAATGATGACTGACCTTAAATTGCTACAATTTCTTCTTGTAATAATAAATATAGGGAAGAAACATCAAGTGAATTAAAATTTGTCCTGACCGCTGACTGACCTCTTACCCCATGCGGTGCTGTTCTGCTAGTTTTTGACGTTTGAAAGGTTTATGAATAAATTAGCAAAATTATATACAATTATGTATTTCTTACTGAACAAATTTTATTCAGGACAGCAAATGATTTGCACTCTTTAATTTGAATCTGTTAGTTTCACACATTAGTATTCCTGAAACTTATACCAATTTATTTTTAAAGTTGCCTTGAGGTTCACTCGAAATAAACTACCACACTAGGTGGCATACGCTGGAGACATATGTTTTCGTCATATGCTATAATCTTCAGTAGTTAAACTAAACTATATTACATTAGATGGTATTTGACAATAAACTCAAAAGACAAAATCGTTGTCAAAGATACGCTTCAGAGTGTAGTGTCTGTTGGACTGCATTTATCACCGTGAAACGTGACAATGCCACAACGCTCAAGGACTTCACAGAGCCAGTTTTGAAGTGCCTTTAGGTTTCTAGTGTTCGTTATAAACTGTGATTAGTTAGTGAAAATTGTAATTTCAATTGCCTTGGATCTTTCTTATTGACTTTACATGTTTACCTCTAATAGATTTATCTTTCAAATCTCCCAAATCTGTCAAATACCACCTAGACTTGGCAGCGTTTCAACGTGTTAGAAACACAAAATGTAACACATCACTTCTTTAATGGACAAAAAAAACAAAGTTGAATGAGATTGAAAACAATACAACTATCTCAATTAAAACACACCTAGTTTTCAATTTACAAGTGTAAGACCAATGTGTTCGGGATACAACGTTCTTTAGCTTTTCCTTCAAAGATTTTGTAGTAAAATCTTTACATATGAAAGGTACCACTTGGACCTTTTATTAAAAACCGTCATTCAGCAGGCATACTATGACTATTCGGAAAATTCTTTAAATTGTAATTCATTTGTTGAATACATAAAGGTTTCCAATAGCGGTGCCATTTATTCTAAGATGTGCTTGCTACCAAGTTTCAGTAACAGCTGAGACTGTGTGCGAAATTAGGTCATTAATTTGTTAAATGAAAAAATACTCAGCATAACCCACTGCACTTCTGATGTCCTTTAATTTTGAAGATACCTATTATAGTTTGGCAACTACTTCTTTTTCTAGTTTCGTTGTTTTTATTTAAACCTATTTGCATCAAATAGCTTACAGCCCATTTGCGAATAGCTTTCGGAGCGTATGCCGTAGTTCCCAGCGTTTTGATAGTCTTCCATGAATTTGGTTTCCTGCTGATGCTCGAAGCAGGTACGTCCTCATAAAGCTAATAAATACTAATTATAAAATTACTTGACAACGGAAAACTAAAGGAATACAGAAAATATAGCAACGCACCTGCGGTGTTCTGAAGTTTCTTCTTCCGGCCCTATGTCAGAGTAGAACTGATCGAACAAACCATTTTTCTGCAGTTGCAGTTAATTGTCGACGTAGGGTGTCACAATTCAATGTAATCTAGGTCGTGCTGCTTAACTTTCAATTATTTACGCCTTTTTCGTTATTTCAATAATATTCGGTTATGAAATCAGAATCGTTTTTGCCCCGAATTTTTGCGTCAACGAAATAAATTTCTTTTGTTTGATCTAGTTATATTCTTCTTGAGCTAAAAATGCACAATAAACGAGCTCATTCATTTTATGTATGACGAAATACTCGCAAAAAATGTTTTCAGTGAAATGAAAACCTCATCAATCTAGTTGTCGATATTTTTTTGATATAAAAATGACTTTATTCCCAGTTCGATTAATTTATTTCTTAATACCTATTATGTAAGAAGCTTCAGGGGTCGAAGTAAAAAAAGTAAAAAATTTTAGTTGTGAATATAGAATTAGTAACGAAATGGCAAATAGACTTGATTATTTAACAGTTAATATCATGCTCATCTGCACTCACTGACGTAGATATACAACTGACCCCTAATGCATTCTCTGGTATTATTTTTATTTCTATCTTATGAGGTAATAAATTGAAAACATTAGTCAAAATTAAGGGTATAGTTTCTTTCCTTTTTACGCGGATGTCATCATATGGTTTCGCCAAGCTGATGCATGTGGCGTGTTCAGGCGATTACGTCGTATCAGCGAAAACAACACCTCTCGATTTAGCGGTCTTTCTTTGATTTACTCTATTGACGTAAATGACTATGTAATATGAATTGAATATGATTTCTTTTTACAAACACATTTTAGACATTCATAGGACAATGCCAGAAAACAGACACAAGTTCAAAAAAAAAACATATACACCCATTTCAAATTTTGACTTATTAACCTTCTCTAGTGTTTGCAAAAAGGATCTTGAGAGATAGCATTCAACAATATGTATGTGATTAAAATTATACCTATCAATAAGAATCCTAATTTGAAACTTCAAGCCCGGTCAATATAACACATATGAAGCATTCTTGGATATGGCCGATACCGGCGTCTTGCTTTTGGCTATAGCTTCAATGTTTGCATTTTTAAAAATAGCAGTTTTCATAAATATGTACGGCACGGTAACATTATTCTTTCAAATATGACGTTCTTGTTATCTTAATTCATTGTAAGGTACCAGGGGGGGGGGGGGGCGGGAAACTTATTAAACAATCTTAAGCTCGATCTAATACAGAGATATGTACCTGCCTATATCGGTTTCAATAAATAAAATATAAAATTTATAATGTGTACGAGTATTGATTTTAGGTACTAGTAAATACATATAATACGAACGTAAGAGAAAATAGTATCTATATATTAAATGTACTTACCTGGACCAGAGAAATTATTGGCGCCACTTTTCAAACGGTTTATCAGACGTATGCTTTTGCGTTGTGTCTAATGGTCTAAAAGGCTGGAAGTGGGAGGGTGCTTGCAAAATCACATGTCCGAATGTATATGCGGGAATGAATTGTTTATTTTTTTTTGATTTTTTTATGGGGCCTTTTTAAACATCGCTAATCCCTTTTGTCTAGGAAATAGTAATTTCACATTGACCAAGCTGTTCCACTACGAATGGTACATTTGGCCGTGAAAAGACGAGTGCAAAAATTGTCTTCAGATTTTTGTAAAAATCAACAGCGAAAACATCTGATTAGGTTAAATTGACACTAACTAACAAAGCAAAAAACCAACACCGCAAAATTTTTACTGTGTAAGACTACATATAGTATACCACCAGCGTAGATGCATACACCACAGATCGGCTTTCGAGCCGCAGTTATACTGACGCTTATACCGAATTGTCCCGGCCGTGTTTATTTTGTGTAAACTTTTATGCGTCAGCCACTGGCTTTCAGCGCAGCTTACGTTGCTCTACTTATCATTCAAATTTTAGTACTTTAATGCAAAATTGAAATAATTGTTGTAATCGTCTTGCGGATTGGCCAAATGGAATTCGAATAATTGTTTTGTCTAGTTTAATGGTTATTAGCGGATCAGTATACTGATGGACATTTTTAAGTATCTTGTTTCAGTTTACTAGTAGCTTATCTATTTTTGGCTTATTTGAATCGGAACAGTTTGTAACCTCAATCCACAGATCGTTACTATTTAGTGAACCAATTTGATTGTATGCAATTTCAGACAATTTAGTAGAGATTAGTTAAACTTAGTAATCAATAACTTAGTAACAAATTGACATTATCTAGTATACCGGTGTCCACAATGCACGAATAGGTTAGAGCTGATTGATATATAGATACACTGATACCATCGGGTTGACCTGTTGATGTTTGTAGTAGTACTGAGATTGGATTAAAGCGTTGTTGTTATATTGTTGTCTTGGGTTTTCGCTATACCTTGTGAACCTCTCATTTTACCCTACCTCATAATATCTCACGTTCTTACCACGCGGTCTCCAGATGGGATTTGATAAGTGGCGCGACTGAGTATTAATTTCGACCTTTGTTGTCCCGCCGTCTTCACTGAGCAGGCTGGCAACCCACATGACGGAAGACAGGTAGGTGAAAGGTCATTAGGAATCGCTTAATTGGTATTGTATTCGTAATTCGTTTTGTATACGTCACAACTTGAATCAAGCACCTAATTCCAAAATTCGAGTGATTTGTTTGGGGCTATTGTCCAACGTATTCTGATTACCGGGCTACAACTAGATTAGTGCTGGCAAAATCCGTCAATTTCTTAATCCGGATATTCGAATTTCGGGAAAACGGATATCCGAATTAACGGATTTTATTCGAATAACCGGATTTTATTCGAATATATGGATTTTATTCGAATATACGGATTTTATTCGAAAGTACGGATTTTTATCCGGATACTCGTAAATTCAAAAAATCCGAATAAAGTAATATTCGAATATTCGGATTCATTATTCGAGAAGCAATTTACAATATACACCCAGACTTCGAATATCCAGATCCGGATTTATCCGGTTTCTAAATTAATTCGAATAAAACGAATAAATCGGATAATAGTGCCGGATATTCGAAAATCCGGATTTACGAATAAAACGGATAAATCAGATAATAAATCCGAATATTCGAATGTACGGATTTTGTATTGAATTCAGAATCCGGATATTCGAATATCCGGATATCCGGATAAATCGGATTTGTTGCCAGCACTAAACTAGATGTACTAGGCTAGAGAAAGCGCAATATGAAACTGATCTGCGTTGAACAATGGCGACAGAAACCTTAACCACGTTTAATGTGAGTTTCCCCTGAAAACTTTATGAAGATTTGTAAATTATGTTAGAAATAAGCCATCACTGATTCTCACCTTACCGGCTGATGATTTTCGTGATTAGGATTTAGATTAGTTAACTCTTAAAGGATAGTTACGTCTTAGCTTTTAACTTTGTAAACGTGACCATCTCACAGTTTTTGACAAATGATAAATGATTGTATAACAATAGGAGATTTGTTAAACCGGAGGAGGATGAGTTATGTATCTCATCTAACCATTCAGCAATTGCATAACTTAGGGAAACTAGGTTCTACTCTAAAAGGTGCAACCAATGTTGGAAAGGACACTTAACATTTTATTTATTTTATTCTGTAAATTCATAACTTTATTTGTTTTATTTTGTAAATTCAACATATTACTTGTCTTATCGGTAAACTTAATATTTTATTTGTCCTATTTTGTATAAAGTCATATATTTCATATTTACATTCATTGTCACTTTAACGCGTACGCATTTAATGTAAAAATAGATTTAATTTCTTATAATATACACAAATATTACAAAATCTTCAATGCACAAATTAAGAAACTGTTTCAATGGTTTAATACATATATTTTTGCCTCCGTCGATGAATTATGAAATCTATAATGTTCCTTAAAATTTCTGACGTAATTAATTAATTAAATTAAAAATTATATCTAGGGCGAGGAATCGAACGTAACATCTCTTGCTTGTCGGGTAGGCATGTTAATCACGACACCACGAGGACTATGCAAGGATCACTCACTCTTTAATTCGGCTCCCCACCCTTCACTGCTCCATGTACGGGGCTACGCCACATGGCCGGCACCTTTACCTATCCGACCCAAAACACATCCGCCCCTTCGCCCTCCCCGCCACTACTGCTGCTCACCTTTGAATATGTCGTTCTATACTAAATTAAATATAAAGTTATGCGGGTAAGTATTTTACTAAAATTCTGCGTGAGTGCTGTGACGATATACTATAAACAGCACCCTACGTTTCTAAACGAAAAACTCTACATAGCTTCATATTTAACTCACTAAACAAGGGACGCATTTTAGGTATAGAGGGATGTTTACAAAAAATATCCTGGAAGAGCTTCTCTATCATATTTTTTAAAAATACATAGGATGTTCTGTTTAAGAAAAATGAAACAACATGAATCAAACTTGACAACGATAACGATGCCCTTGTGGAATTTGGTTGATATAAGAAAGTCTTCGGTATTTTGCCAAAAACTCAAAGAAATACTCAATTGAATAAAATTTGAATCACCACCCCAGTTTGTAAGGCGTTTAAGATATCGGCCGTTAAAGAAACAGAGTACAAAAATCTCAAATTATGTCAATTATCTCAAAAACTAGGAAAGATAGGTAATTGAAGAGGGGTTTCATTTAATAAACCAAGTTTGTATCATGCGCCGCGGAATCTGAACACACTGTATACTTGAATATAATTTTGTGTTGTACAACATTTGTCTCCGAATATTTTTTATTTGAAAACTTTTTCTCTAAATTGCTTACGGAAGGAAATATCTTCCGTCCACCCACTAGGCGAACATGCTGTATATGAATACTTCATTTTCGAAATGAAATTATTAGCCGAAGCACTAACAGTAACAAAGCCAGTATAACGCTAAAAGTTTAGTGGAAAATTCTACAAAGATATATAGCGAGAGTCGCGAAGATACTTGCAAGAAAGTGCCTCATTATAAGTTCCAGGTTTTTGTATTGCGGCTCCGCTGCGAAGAAGAGAATGGTAACAATGAATAAGTTTTTATATTGCACTTCAGTCATTGTTCGATTAACGATCATCGTTGAATCGGTGTGGTCTCCGCAGAGCTTGCCCACCCAATCGGTAACGGTTACTTTCCTCAATTGTCTTCTGAATTTATAAGTGACAACTTTATCTGTCTTGAAATTTAATAAAACTGCTAACTTCAGCAGAACTTGGCGAACTACATTATCCTTTGCCACTTTATTAAAGGGATATTGTATATTGTCATCTGCGCTAACTTATAATTGATCTTGATATTGTCCTTGGGGCGATATTAAACTTAAAATTTTCATTTCGACACTATTATTTGTATTTTGACGCGGGTAGTAGATAAAAAGCAAAGTGCATACACAATTGTGTTTGGTTTTTAATGTTTATTTGAAGTTCTCTGACATTTTGGGAGGAATAAAGGATCCTGTATTTTACTAAGGCTTTAGCGTATACGTCTTTAAAAAAAATCGTCATATTGACAGTTTTTAAGTGCTAGAAATAATGTAGTAAGAGCTTCGTAATTTGTTTACTGCTAACACAATTCTATTATTCCAACTTATCGACTTTTTATTTTTTTTTACTATATACTGTAAAGGTTACCTTTTGAAATTTGGCTTATGTGTCTCTTTTCTTATTTTGCTTTCACCTTTCGTGAGATGTAACTGTGTTAGTACCATCTCTCGAAATCCCCTTGTTTAATTTGTTTACCCTTTTCAAATATGAAATCGTTTTTGAATGAAAACATGCCTACAGCGATAATAGCTGAGGAAATTGAAGCTACGTCAGTGTTTTGGATTACACAGGGTGCAGCAATAGAACGTCCGTCTTTCATTATTTATTCAGTTCTTAAAATGTTTCTATGTTTAAAATGGACTAGCATTTTTGTTAGCTTTAGTAATTCTTAAGTTAGTATTTTTAATTTTGTGTTGAATTAATAGTAGTATTTTCGGTTGTTGAGTACTTCAAATAACGCTTATAGCCTAGCATACCTTTGTTGTCCGTGACTTTATTTAGTAATGTTGCAATATCGGATTTCAGATGGTTATTATCCTTAGATATAATCGCTTGCGTTTTAACATTTACTGCAATGGAGTGACTCTCTGGTTTGAATGGATCTATTTCTCCTTGTTGTACCATGTTGCTGAGATTGGTTACTCTTCTTGAGAAGATCGAGTCGTTGTGATGATGTTGTTTTTGAGGTTGTTTTATGGTGCTTTCTTGAATTAATCTGTTTAGTTTCATTGTTCTTTTACGATCACATTCGTAGTTATTATAAAAAGTGTCTTTATAGAGTGCCCCCCCCCCTGCTAACTTTTAAACGACAGAAGCTAGCGTTTTTAGAAAAAAATAGGTCGATTTTTATTTTTTTGTAAACTAACTTTGACCGTTATCAGCCAATTGTATTTCTGGTTTCACCGGAAGTCGACTTCGGCTGTACAAGAGTAGTGTTCCTTGTGTTCCACTTTGTGGTAATTGTTGCCAAATTGACCGAATATTGAAATTAGGTACTTGATGGTTATCTTACGTGGTCCATGTGTAGGCCATTGTAACATCAACAGGAAAAACTGAAACTTAAGCACATTGCCCGTCAAAAACTAACAAATTTAAACAAACCCACCACAATTAATTGATTACAATAAAGTTCGATAAAGGAAAGGAGAAACAACAATTAACAAAATAAGTTAAAATGAGATAAGATAATAACGAGCTCAAAGAACGAAGATACGACAAATGCAGCTCATAAGAGCAATAAATAACAAGAACGATTTACGCTTTTGGAATTGAGATTTGATAACTGTTATGATTACTTTGCTTAGCAGCGAGCTCTTTAGATCAGTCTGGTGTCACAAGAAACAATTTGGCGCTTTTTCTTAGCCAACTTTACGGAAAAACAAAAACAGATTACCAAAACCTTCATAGCTGCATATCGTAATATTTCTTAAATTAAAATATAACGTACGTGGTATCGTTGGATTCGTCTTTTGCCTACCTTTCTATTCTACTTAAAAAAAGAAAGTTCACATCGCTTCCGCTGATACCGGAAATACAATTGAAATCGACCTATGTTTTTTTAAAACGCTAGCTTCTGTCGTTCAAAAGTTAGCATGGGATGGGGGGGGGCAATTTAGCACCGCACTGTATAAGTAAGTTTATACGCACATCATGTTTCCCTTTTGATCTAGTGTTTGCTACAGATTTCACTCACTGTGTTATTATTTTAAGTTTTTAATAAGTGTGTACACATATAATCTCTAACATGAAAAATATTGACCATTCACTTCTATCATTTTACGTAATATACTCAATTTTACATTGACCTTTAATACATTTTATTAGTTTAAATTATAATATTTCTTCATAATCGTTTGCTTATTTCATATATACGACTTGACACATATGTATGTATGCGTCGCAGTCAGATTGATTAATCCGGCATTTTGCAAAAAGACTAGGCGTTTTTTCCAAAACGCCGGCATTTGTACTAACCAATCGTAATCGTGCTATCGGACTGGATATTTCCAGTCTTTTTTTAAAACGCGTAAGGGCCAGTAGGCGAATTGAATAATTACTATCTGAGCATTACAGACAGCTAAATTATGTCACTAGTATTACAAAATATTCACTCTAAAAGTCCTTCATCATTTCTTTAAGCGAACAGCTTACAATTGTGAAAGATTCCACAAGAGGGTAAGTAAATAACACTGCAAAAGCATATGTTAATACGAGGGTGTCTCAATTATAGATTTCAAAATAGAAACTACAACAGATCTTAAAAGTCAAATTAACCCTTAATTAACTTTTTATTATCGTTGAGAAATTTTGGAAATTGGCTTGATTGCAAAATTGTACACGGTAGGCCACGTAATCCTAGAAGCCAAGGTGGTGTAGAGAGAAGCAACCAAGATATTGAAAATATGGTATGTGCATGGATGGAGGATAATAACTAACGCTAGCCACGAGCGGTACCGCGCATCGGCGTAGAATCAGTTCGGACCGAGAGGAACGGTAGTATTACTTCGTCTGCGGATCAGTACGGACATTTTCGCTGCCGGTCATTTGCGCAATTGTTTATCTGTCCCTAGAAAAATTAGATTTCGTCAGCAAAACGACCCGCGGTCGGACAACTTCGAAATTTATTGCAGAAATTCCAGATTATATAATCAAGGTGCTAAAAATTACATGTGTAATCTGTAAAATCCCGTTAATGTGTTGGTCCAGACACATTGTGCTACCAAAAAAAAAACAAACGGTAAATTAGTGAAAAGCATGTCTCAAAAGAACTTGGCGCACGAGACAATGAAAAATTTTATATTTATTTATGCGTTTACGTTTTATCGCATGTAATATACCGTTTAAATTTACTAGACAAGGAATCATTTATCTCTTTGGAATAACTATTCGGAGTGGGCACATTTACCAAGTCGACATCGTTACGAAGAATGGTGGCCATCTGTCGCGCGAACATATTGAACAAAAAATAAATGAGTTGAAAGATCAAAAATTGTGGTTATGTGTCGACGAAACAACAGATCAAAGAACATTCTGTTCTTAATGAATGGCACGCAAATTGGAACCTCATCAATCGGCACTCAATTCTATTCGTCTCCAAACGAATACACTGGTACTGCCGAAGTATTTCAAAGTTAATGGTTCATACATTGTACAAGTTTGAACTTTCAACAAACCAACTCTTGATGTTAGTTATTGATGGTGCTGCAAACTGCTTTCCTGTAGGCGGTCTCTTACAAATCATTCTGCTAATTTGTTACACATTACGTGTAAAATTCATGCTCTCATCTTGTGGCGGATAGTATCAGAAAATGTATATCCTGAGATAACGCTTTAATAGCGCATACCAAAGCAGTATTTGTCAAGTCACCGAACGTATTCGCGAATTTTCGGCAGACTGTCCCCGTATACCAGAGCCACCATAACCTATTCAACTCCATTGGGGAACATAGTTGCAGGCCGGTTTTATTAACATAAATATTTTGACAATATTGATAACGTGGTTTTAATTCATACAAAGGACCTGCCGCTATCCAAAAAGCCCGTCGAAAATTTCAAGATAGTCAGGTTAAAATGGATTTAAAAATCTTCACGACATTACTTCGGGCTAGGCGATGCAAATAGAAAAATTCCAAAATCCTGCGGTGCCTTGAGAGAATCTCTACAAATTAGTGGCACCATGTTCACGCACAGCGATGTCGCGATTTGAAGACGCAAAAAATGTTTCGTTCTATAATTTGAAAGTGTTTTGGAGGGTGAAAAATTCTGATTTTGGGCACATTAAGGTAGCATTTGTGAAGGTGCGTCGCCAAATCGTTAGTATTTGAAAGATTTTTTTACTTACGCAAATATACGTTCACTGATGTAGAAACGTTCGTTCTCTACATATAAACGCATTTTCTCCTCTGCCGTACTATTTTGCCGAAACAACCGTTGAAACATATCTAATGTTGGCAGATATTAACAGACATTATTCCGTTGTGATTTCACGGAGGACTCTTAGAAATGTGTAAGTTGTTTGGAGCACTGGTGGTATTTTAATTTTTATTTAAAAGATGAGCGAAATTATTTGCGGCAGCAAACATCTCTATTAGCAGAATAACTCTAGTGGAACGCGAGGCCTGGTCGACTCTACGCTACTGTGCGGTACCGCTCGTGGCCAGCTTTAATAATAACTGTACGCATCGATCTACTGGAAATTACTTTGTTTAGTTTCAGAAAAACAGTTTGTTCCATAGAGTCATTAATTAGCACCATACAAAGGTTTGTTTGGAGCTGATCCAAAAGTTGGCCTTATCAAAAGATATACTAACAAGGGAAGATCCCGAACCCGGAAATTCAAAAAAAATTGAAACTTTGGGAATATATAGAACATATATAGGTGTGCAATACGCAATTTTTTTTTTGTGCGGACATTCACTTTTAAGGGGCGAAACACCCCATCAAAAATTAACAGATTTTCAATTTTTTCCATACAACTTCAGTAAAAAGAAGATAGAAGATAGGTGTAAATGCAATAGTTGCAGCATACATCAAGCTCTTTCAAAATATGTGACTATCATATATACAGAGTGTTCCATTAAGGCCCTGCGCTTACACTGGGGTGTTTTTGTAACAATACAAGAAAGTTTAAAAATTTTAATCTGTGTGACTTTAATTCTATTTAAACTGTATAGGTGTTACAATATACAGGGTGTTCCTAAAGTAAATGTCACCATATCCTTGGGGTTATATCTAACAGAACTTCATGTACTATGTTATTATATATAGGTATATATATTTTTGAATACTTATTGCAAGGAATGATCTCAATCCCACAAATTTAAAATATGAAATTTGAGAATATGTAAACCACATGCAAAGTTTAATGAAATTTATTGTATATCTCTGCGGTATAATTGATTAGATAACACATTGTTTTGTTTGGTAATTACATTCGAAGTTTTTATTTTACTGGTGTAAACATTTTTTTTTAAGTCAATAATCAACCAAATGCAATGATAAATGATAACATTGCTTATATAAATTCCCCACCTGATATTAATAGTATTTGTTGTTAGATTGTGTAACAAACCTGTGGTGTTGAAAATGGTTGTCGTAAATACTTTAAATGTAATTCGCTTGCTCGTGGTAACGTTTGACGTTGTCAATAACAATAATCTAACACCTGTGAATAACCACGAAGTAGAACTACACGACATAATAAAGGATATGCTTCTTGACGTTCAAAAAGATACTTCATTTTCGCTGGAAATTGACACAACACTGGAATTTTGAATCCAGTTAGCCCACTTTCCGTAGACTTCGTAGATGATGAATACGCACCTACACGCGAAGAAGTTCTAGAAGGGGAGGGGAAGCTGAAGATGAACAATGTGTTCCAGAAAAAGGGGCGGTATTGTCACTTTAGAATATAAAGCCAAAGCTGTGGAATATTGGAAAAGTGGGAAAACGAGCGACTTACGTTAGCAACCGTCCAAAATAAATTTCGAAAAGTTTCAACTCTCCAAAAATTGTACAGGTAAACAGTGAACTCCATTAATATACTACGATTTGTCTTAATTTTTTTTATTTGTTCTAGATGGGAAGAAACAGTAAACCGGGGAGGCACACGAGGGAAAAATTGCTAAAAATTTGGGAAAATCCGTTTTTTAAAAAATTTTGTGGAGAGTATTGATAAGGGTGATATTATTCATGATTTGGACATTCAAAGATGGGCTTTGCAAGCTAATAAAGGAATACATTTAGAAAACTTTAAAGCATCCCGGCATTGGGTCTGGAATTTTAAGAAAGCATATAGAATAGTTCAAGAAAAAAAAATAAATTATTACGCGATCATAGGGTACAGATTCCGAAAAGCTAAATGAAATCGTTTTCAACATTTGTTAGCCATGCAAAAGATCTCATAAAACAAGTCGGAGAAGATAATACATCCAATGCCGATGAAAGTGGCTTTAATCTAGAGCTTCATTCTGGCCGCACGTTAGCTGTGCAGGGTTCAAAAAGTGTTACAGCAGTTGTGCAGTCAATATCCGCAAAAAACACATAGTTATACCATATTCCCACAATACCAGCTTCTGGAAAACTTCTTTCCCTCTATTTAGGTCATGAAAGAAAAAAGTGGTAGCTTCGGCCCGGGCGTGTAACACAGTCTTTTTTTCAACCGTGGAATGTTTATGTTAGGCTTCAACGTGGGGAAAATTAACAAAAGAACTGTTTAATGAATGGTCACCCTGTGTATGTGCCAAATGTGGGAGCTCAGAGCGTGTATTCTTGGACTCTTGGATGGCCATTGTCCTGCTACATTGCAAAAGAGTATACTATCAAGAAAAACATGTTGAAATTGACGATACCGAAAAAAACTTACGGCAGTGATACAACCACTAGATGTATATGGTCTCCGCATATGGAAAAATATTGTAAGAAATTTCCGATCTTGTGCTACTGTTTGGTTTATGATATTGTGTTGCATGAACGCAATAATGTTAATCAAACTACAGTCCCTTATTCACAACCAACTTTCGGCACCAAAGTATCACGAGTATTTGCTTATGCTTGGTATAAAAGCGGATACATTGATCAAAAACCAAATAAGTTTAAAAAACCGGGAGTTTTTGCTTTTAGAAAAACAGGATTTTATCATCCTGCTAGGTGTTCCATATGCGGTAGCCCGGCCATCATACGATGTGCGTGGTGCAATGAAGTCCTATGTTTTAGACATTTCTTTGAAGAATTTCATCACCATACAGAATAATTATTCAGTAGCCAGTATTTCACTACATATTTGACCCTGACAAAAAATGTAAAGTGTTATCTATAAACATTTCCTATATATCCTATACTTTTTGACTAATCAGCTAATCACATATAAATTATTTTGATGTACTTATCAATATTGTATTGCTTAAAATGTTAAAATATATATATTTGTTATCGCTTAATAAAATCGATTAATTATAAGATAACTTTGGTCTAAAATACTAACCTTTTCCTCTTACAACAGCGAGTGATTAAATCAAAAATTTAAAAAATTGAATATTACTATGTCTTTCACATATTTCCGAAATCAATACTCTTACTGTTATTATCAAACAAAAAAAATGTTTATCTAATCAATATAATACCCCAAAGATATACAGTAAATTTCATTAACTTTGCATTGTGGTTTACATATTCCCAAATTTCATATTTAAATTTTTTGGGGATTGAGATCATTCCTTGCAATAATATTTCAATAATATATATACCTACATTAATAACATAGACATGAAGTTCTGTTAGATATAACCAAGGAATTTGGGGAAAATTTACTTTAGGAAAAAACCGTATATTTTAACACCTATACAGTTTTAAATAGAAATAAAAGTCACACAGATTATATCTTAAACTTTTCTTTGTATTGTTTTCAAAAACACTAGCAGTGTAAGCGCAGGGCTTAATAGAACACCCTGTATATATGTAGTCACATATTTTGAAAGAGCTTGATGTATGCTGAAAATATTGCATTTACACCTATCTTCTATCTTTTTTTTTACTGGAGTTGTATGAAAAATTGAAAAAACTGTTAATTTTCGATGGGGTGTTTTCCCCCCCTAAAAGTGAATGTCCGCACAAAAAAAAATTGCGTATTGCACACCTATATATGTTCTATATATTCCCAAAGTTTCAATTTTTTTTGAATTTTCGGGTTCGGGATCTTCCCTTGTTAGTTATTTACTTTATCTCTTCAATGTCTTACAGATTACCCTGAAGATAACCTTTTAGCCAAAATCGACAGTCACCTTTTAAAATAAAACTTTTCCTGGTATTGAAAATACAATTTGTATTTTTCTATCCAACTTACTTTTTCTTGTCTGGTACGTGTGCTTTTTAATAAAGAAAGATAATGAAAGGTATAGTAAATTTTATTAAAAGGTATGATATTTCTCATACTTGGTATTCTTTATTTTTTTTTGAGTGTATAGTAGGGAAAGTGATTTAAAATTGTCTTGTCTATTTAAGCACTATGACTTTATAATCATATTAAGATATATTTTGTTAAACTGAATTCTACTTTCTAATTCAGTTGAGAATAAGTAGACTTTCCGAATAAAAATAAAGTAGAAACCTGAGATTCCGGAAATTATTGTACTTTTAGTACAACATTTGCACACTGGAATCATCTATGCATACTACATTACTCTGCCGTTCCAAATTACTATTACTTTGTTCAAAATAGAAAAAACTGTTGCTTTGTATTCATATGAAAAAACATAAAAAAATTCAAAAACCTTTAGCTATCCTGCACAGTTCACAATGTGGTAAAATATTTTGGTAGGTAAAAATGCGCGTTGGTGCGTTCAGAACGAAAGTAAGTGTAGCGTAACGAGACTAGCGTGAAGCTTCATAATGAAATCTGAGCAAGAGATTCTAACCTATTCCGTAGCCTTCGCAACAACGGGATTTAAGTTATTTATATTAATCTTTCAAACGAATGGGACATTCTGCGAAAATTATTTTCTGGCTAATCCGCTTAAATTGAAACAACTGTCCTGTAAGTTAAAACAGTTTCTATAGATGACAAATAAACGCAAAGAAGCTTAGAAAGCAATTAAACTTAAACAGCTATCTAACACCAGTTAGCGTTTAAATTTCCTCATGCAATGCTAAATATATATATTGCGATTTCCAATGGAATGGAAACAGTACCGTAGAAATAAATAAGCTGCAATAGCTCGTATGTGAACTAGGTTTCTAGGTTGCCGTGTAGATTGGATGAATGTGTTTCGTCTTCTATTATACAGGATATATTTATGGTGACTGTTCTACTGAAATGTACAACCAGCAATTGCATATATTCTTTTCACGCTATTCACCCTCTAAATTTGATTACTTTCTTCTGTTGAATTTCAACAAAAGGAGCGAAGCAGCAAACTTACTCGTTTTCGTTTATGTGGGACTATGAATTCGTATACACCGTGTCTAAAGCATCACTGGAACTATGAGCTCGATTAGATTAGTTAACTAGTGAAATTCTTCCAATGGATTAAAGAGGTAAAAACAAAAAAGGAACTGCATGTTAATATATAAGTGGCTTCCACCGGCAAATGTTGAAAATCGATGTTTCCTTGGTTTCTACCAATGTTATTAAATTAACTAATGAGAATAAAATTTTCTCATTAGACACCGGTAGGATTCGAACCCACGACTCCAGTTTGCTAGACTGGCGCGCTGACCACTACATCACAGAGTCTAATGATTCGAATCCTTTTTTTTAACCTAGATGTTCAAATGGCTGCAGATGTATTGTAACATCTCGACAGACATATATTTATTTATGAACCAAGTATACACTAATATTAATATATAAGTGGCTCCAATCGGCAAATATTGAAAATCAGCATTTCCTTTATTCCTTGTTTTTACCAATGTATTAAATAACTAATGAGAATAACATTTTTCATTAGAACCGGTAGATTCGAACCCACGACTCCAGTTGAGACTGGCGCCTATGACCACTACATCACAGAGTCTAATGATTCGAATCCTTTTGTTTAACCTAGATGTTCAGATGGCTGCTTGATTCGAATATACATATTTATATATAGCATACGTTTGCCTTTGGAATCAACTAGCTTTTTGTTTATTTCAACTCAATTAGTTGTTTATAATTGCAGTGCAAAAGATTCACTTGACGTCACGATTCACACATCATTTTCCTCGACTTATTTAATAGTTTGATTTGTTCAAAGTTTGGTTTGGGGACGTGGCAACACCGCCGGAAGGACAGATTTTGTGTTGTCGAATAGCTTCTTGAAGGTTATAATGCACTGAAGTTGTTGGACAAAATCTCCTATTTTGGTGCACAACAATACCCGCATATTCCACACATCGTTACGCGATATTTGTCAAAGTGAATGAATTGTGGTTTTGCTTTGTCGCGTTCGCACGCCAGGCTTAAACTCAATTGAGCAACTACGGGACGTGTTGCAAAATATAAAATGCTTTCAAAACCGACAATAGTTTTCGAACCATTTCAAAGATAAAAATG
>JAROYE020000144.1:0-22683 GCA_029619315.2 Dynastes maya
TTCAAACGCTGCTATGCTTTCTTCCTTAGTAAATGAAATGGCAAATTACATGCAATAAACACATAAATTAAATTTAAATTTGTCGTAATCTCGTGTGGAAGTTTTTTGAAACATGCCCTGCACTATTTACGTGCCGTAGACAATCACTTTTCAACCAACACATTAATTTCTATTTTTCCCACTACACATTGAATTTTAGCGCTATCACACTTTAAATCGGGGATTTCTGCAATAAATTCTCTTATTGTGTCCAACTTTGGTCATTTTGGCGACGTAGGAAACATTTTCAAAACAAACGTAGAACTACGATATAGTATACGACAGCGTAGATGCATACACAACAGATCGGCTTTCGAATCGCAGTTATACTGACGCTTATACCGAATTGTCCCGGCCGTGTTTATTTTGTGTAAACTTTTATGCGTCAGCCACTGGCTTTCAGCGCAGTTTGCGTTGCTCTAGCTGAAACCGTATCTGGTATCAGTTTTTTTGTATCACCCACAGTTCTCTCACAATATGACATCGATTATATTTTAATATGGGGAAAATTAGATATATAAAAAATAAAAACATTGAACTTAAACCCTACTTTTATTTAATTAGGCTACAATTTTTATCTACTACAACATATACCACTTCAATACAAATATTTTAGGTGCCTATTTTTTTGTATTTCCTTTCCCTTTCCTCTGTAAAGCTTCTTATATAGCTTTTTCTACGTTGCGATGCATTTTGTTGTTCTCAATGAAGTGGCTAACAGTAATCATCCATCATGTTAATATTCCACCGTCCCCCGTATCGTTTCTCCATCACCTTTATGTCCTGATGGAACCGTTCCCCCTTGTCTTCACTCACATCGCCCAAATTTTCAGGAAAAAAGTCAAGATGGTTGTGCAAGAAGTGGACTTTAAGGCTCATCAGACCAGATTTTTGTACTTGTCAATATTAGCTACGATAAGCTCATAGTTTGGGTCTTTCACATTGCCCAAAAATGATATCCAAGCCCCCTTTTCCTTTGTGGTCATTCTTGCTTCAAAGTTGGAACCGAACATCATTTTACGAATATCAGGCCCAACGAAAACATCTTCTTTCAGTTTGGCTTCTGATAAATATGGAAAGCTTTCACACAAATATTTAAAACATTCACCATCTTTAGGCAAGGCTTTTACAAATCGTTTCATTAAGCCTAACTTCATGTGTAGAGGTGGTAGAAAAATCTTTTTTCGATCTACTAAAGGTTTATGCAATATGTTCTTCTCGCCATGTGTTAAAGTTTTTTTTACGGGCCATTGTTTTGTGGACCAATGTCGATCCCTTGCGCTGCTGTCCCACTCACATATAAAACATGGAAACTTTGTAAATCCCTTTTGTTGACCAAGGATCATGCAAACAACTTTCAAATCCCCACATGGCATTCAATCGTGAGCCGGATAGTTAATTTTTTGTAAAATCATTTCAAGATTTTTGTAAGTTTCCATCATATGGATTGAATGAAGTATTTCTATTGTGTAAAAGAACAGCTTTTAAACTAGTTTTTGATGAGTCTATAAAAAGCCTCCAATCTGCTTTCTTGTACTCAATGCCAAATTCGTTCATTAGACTACCAATATCATGCCAGTAAATCAAATCCTCTTCCTGCTTGAAAAACTGAGCAAACTGTTGATCTCTTGATCTATATTGGTAAATAGATGTTCCAGATGCCAATAAATGTTTTTCTTTCGGCCTAGAACCAAGCAATTCTGCTTTTCCCTTAGTCAAACCCAAATCTCTCACTAAATCATTTAACTCAACTTGTGTAAACAACTGTGGTTTTAAATTTTCTGGAGAGGATTAGAACTCATCATCACCCGGTCGACTTTTATCATATTCGGGTTCCCTGGACTGCAAAACGTCATCAATAGACTGAGGTGGCTCAGGTACAGGAAGTCCCGGTCCATTTCCTACTGGCCGAATAGCTGAATTAAGGTTAGGGTAAACAATCACTTTCTTATTTTTGGAGTTATACCCAGAAACATCAACGCTGCAAAAATAACAATCATTTGAATGATTTGTTTGCTCCCACCCTACCATGGGTACTGCAAATCTAAAAGCTTTCTTTTCTTTTTTAGACCATTTCCTAAGATCCTCGACACAAACATAACACACCTCGTGAAGAGACCAACATTTTCCTTGATCACCGATTTTTACACCAAAATATGCCAAGTATACTTTTTTTACAAAGTCAGTAATGTTTTTTTGATATTTTTTAACTACATACATAACAAAAAGTGTTAAGACAGTTTTTACAACCACGGCTAGCCATACTTAGAGCACAGATTAATAAATAAGTACTAAAACTTAGAGCACATAGGCTAAACACTGAAAAGTGAGGTTATATTGATTGGAAGAAAACAAACAACTATCCCATTTACCAGAACTGCCAACCTAATAACATTTGACTTTTCTGCCAACGTGTTACGTTATACGTTACATTTGAATGATAAAAAATTAAGTTTTCGCGTTTTGAATATTAAAATGTGAAAAATTGGTGGCTGATACAACTTTTTTATTATTAATTTAGGACTCAGCACATCCAAAAACATGAGAATTTGGTAAAATTAATAACAAAGTTTTTTTATCGTTGACCTGTGTATGCATTTCACGAATTGTAAGTAAATAAATGCTTTTTATCTTAAGAAAATGAAACTATTGATTTATGAACAATACCTAAACGCTTTCAGGAATTAAGAAAACAATCTACTATCCTTAGGAAAATATTGTTTTGTGTTATAACGGCCATTTACACTTAAACAAAGAAATACAATTATTTCACTACAAGTATATAATTCTTTTAAGAGGAGAAAAAACCGTAAGAAAATGTTTCTTTCAAACAGTAATTGTCTTAAATTGAGGCGGACAGTCTTGATACAAGTAACCGTTGCTCTGCGTGTAATGTTTCAATTTGGCCATGTTTGATAATCAATGATGAACACCCTGTATATTTCGAAGGCGTTTTAATGCCATGATTAGAGAGAGCCAAATGTGCAAGTAAAAACTTAGGCTAAAATGGGTTTGCTCATATGATATTGGCTTATTTCTAGATGAAGACGCCAAATACGTAATAATAAACAGGGTGTTCCATTTAAAATAACAAAATAAGCTCCTTGTTCGCTACTTATCGAACATCGTGTACATACGGAAATATTTTCTTGAAAGATGCCTTATAGTGTCTAACGAATCGAATCTTATAGGTTATTATAGAACACTGATGTTTCTTCAAACATGCATGGATTCTCTGCATCCTATAGATTATAATTTTTGGCATTAACTTAAACAAAAAGTTAAATAACCGTAAATCATCATAAAAGTTAGTTTGAAACCTAAAGCAAGAATCTTTTCTGGTCTAACTTATTGACTATTACATCTATAAATAAATATTTTAGACAGGTACCACAATTGCTCTACGAATATTCATGAAGATTACATTATATTTACAACAAAGTTCCTCTATGGTTAACGTTAACATCAAATTCAACTTACATTTTGCCATTCTCTTTATTTTTTATGCATGTATTTCCACCTTGAAAAGCTACTTTAACAATTCCCAAACACTCATCACTATGCAAAAGAAAAGAAAAGTAATTTCCACAGCTTATATCTTCTCGTCTCACATACAGAATTCCACTGCCGATAACGAAAAGATCAAGGAATAAAGACGAAAACAATGGAGAAAAAAGAAGAAACTAGCAATCTGTCAGCAAGACGTATATGGAATTTCAATACATCGAATATTGGAAAACCCCCGGTGGGGGGGGGGGGGGAAATATTTTCCCCCTCCTCTTAATAAGGATATGAAAACAAAAAGAAAACAACAACTTGCGAATGATCGTTATACCATGTAAAAAAACGGCACGTCGTTGAACAACAATGCCGAACCAGTACTGACGCAGTTGTCACCTCGTCATGGGACAAACACCTGCTATACTGTTCTCGCTGTTGTTGTACCTGAGAAGAAGTTAGCTTCGAAACCTTCGTCATCGACTGTAAAGAAGCTAAGAAAAATATGTTTGCGCCTTACCATGTTCTCTATGGCACGCCACTGAAGAAACACGGTTATTAACGAGTGCAGATGCGTAGGTTTCGAATCGAATTCTTATTCCGGGAAAAAAAGAGGTGATTGTGTTTAATTACATCTTTTGAACGATGTGTTCGTTTAATTTTCAATCGACATTATCTTTCTGGTCATTCGTATTTCGCTTTGCGAAAGAATCCACGCCTTGCGTGTCCTGGAATTACCTGAAGATTCGTAATAGTTGCTTATAGTCTGCAGCTAAGTGGATAAAGTAATAAAATAGAGTGATCTAGGTTGAATTCGGAATTAAAAGAACTGAGATGGAGACTAATACTTAAATAGCGCATAGTAGTTATCTATGTGCCAAGGAGATTAAGTAGATATGATGCTTCAAGGCGACCAAGCTTGCATACGAACAGGGCCTTTGATCTGAGGGAGGTTGGAGAAGAAGAAAACTGTGTTGAGTATGCAACAGAAGGAATAAAAAGATTTATAAACAATTAAAACCATCACAAGTTTCAGCAGGATTTTTGAGGCAAGAATAAAAAAAGTATTTAAAGTCCTGCCAGAAAGAAGTATGAAGTTATTATACATATATTTAAAATTTAAAATGAACCAGTCACTGTTGTCATTCTACAAATCTACAGAGCCATCTAAAGGATCATTAGCAAACTTTCTTGATAATATCACATCGCGAAACTCAATAAGTTAAATGAAAAGTGTAACTATAGGGAGTGTTTGGAAAAAGGAGTAAAGTTTGATAGGTGAGGTTATTAGTAATCATATTAACCACCTAAAGCACATTTATCGAGTCCAAAGTCTAATCGATCCTAAGGAAATTTGATTTTTCGACAAAAATTCACTCGCATTAAACTGATAACTAGAGCGGCCCGAGCGGTACCGCGCAGTAGCTGTTAGAGTCGACCAGGCCTCGCGTTTTCCACTAAGAGTTATTCTGCTAATTAGGATGTTTGCTGCCGCAATAATTTCGCTCATCTTTTTAAATAACACGTTGCTAAACATTACCATTTTAAAGAGTCCTCCGTGGAAATCACAAAGTGAATAATGTTCGTTAAATATCTGCAACATTAGATGTGTTTCAACGTCTTTGTTTACGGCAAAACTAGTACGGCATGAGGAAAAAGCGTGTAATGCAGAGAACGAACGTTCTAAATCTAGGACGTAATATTTGCGCGTCAAGTAAAATAATCTTGCAAATAACTTAACGATTCAGTTGACGCCACCTTCACAAATGTGTCTTAAGTGCCCCCAATCCCCCCCCCCCCCCCAGCATTTTTCTCAAAAACCACTTTCAATTTTTCTAGAAACAGAAACTTTTCTTGCGTCTTCAATCGCGCCTATAAGCTGTGCCTATGAACATGTGCACTATTTGTTAGAGATTTCTTCTAACGGCCACCGCAGAGTTTTGTAATTTTTCTATTGCATCTGCTTAGCCCGAATTGTAATTGTCGTGAATGATTTTTAAATCCATTTAACCTGACTATCTTGAACTTTTCGACTGGCTTTTCTGGATAGCGGAGCTTCCGTTGTATCGCATGTAAAACACGTCATTAATATTGTCAAAATATTTGTATGCTAATAAAACGCCGGCCGGCAAAACATGTTCCCCAACGAGTAGAATAAGGTTCTGGTGGCTCAGGTATACGGGGCACAGTCTGTGAAAATTCGCGGAATACGTTTCGGTGATTTGACAAATACTGCTTGTGCATCGCTATTAAAGCGTCTACCTCAGGATAACATTTTCTGATATATCCGCCACAAGATTGAGAGCATGAATTTTACACGTAAGTGTAACAACTTAGCAGAAAAGCTTTTTAAGAGACCGGCCGCAGAAAGCATGTTTGCAGCACCATCCCACTTTTCCCCCCCCCCCCCCCCGCTAACATCAAGAGTTGTTTGTGGAAAGTTCAAACCGTGTCCAATGTATTTAACACTAACTTGGAAATTACTTCGGCAGTACACTGTTGTATTCGTTGGAGGACTGATAGAATGAAGGGCGATTGATGAGTTCCAATTTCGTGCCATTACATTAGAAACAGACTGTTTCTTCCGATACTGTTGTTCGTTCGACACATAACCACAATTTTCGATCTTTCAACTCGTTTTATTTTTTGTTCAATATGTTCGCGCGCTAGTAGGCACAATTCCTTCGTAACGATGTTCGACTTGGTAATTTGCACTCCGATAGTTATTCCAAAAGCAGATAAATGGTTCTTATTATCTGCATCATATCCTACAGAATACAATCTTTTATCATGATTTTGACATAAAATTTATCAATTTTTCATTCATTCAAATTTATGAGCATTTATTGTAGGGTAATTTATAAAAATCAGCGGGGGCCAGGGTAGATTTCTATTCTGGTTAACCCATTTTTCTAACATATAATTGATTACTCAAAAATATGATTAAAGCCGATCCGTTATTAGCCAGTTATCAAAGACATGTGTCCAATTAAACATAGTTCAGCACTAGGTTATTTCATTGAAAAACTTCGCGGAACGACATGTTACCCTCACGTTGCATTTGCCTTGCATTTTGCGGAGGTATGCCAAAGCTATTAATATGATAGGAAGCGACCATAAACCAGCAATCACGTCTAATTTAAAGCTAAGTCCATTAGTCAACGGGTAATTATTATAGAGTCAGTGGGACTGATCATAGAATGAGCATTAGTAGCGTTCCAGCGGACGTCGTCGTTTCGTTTGTGTTTTTGCCGCGTTGAGAAAGATCAAAGTTGCCAAGTGAACAGTGAATGTATGCGTATGCATGTGTGATGCGAATAGGTACAAAAACGTTGACAACTGTTGCCCTTAATTTCACGCCAAATGCATGTGTAGTAATGAATAGAAAGACTAGGTTTGGATTGTTTGAAAGGTTTTTGAAAGGATTTGTTTGTTTTTTCAGCTGATTTTAACAATAATGGCAAAAAAGCAGATCGGTTGCGTGATCAAAAATTAGCCAAAAGGTTGATGCCAATGGAACGAATATATTCAGAATTCAAAACTGTCTTTGATCCTCTAGTGTGATCTATCGGCAATTAACTTCGTCTATCAGTTACTGTGACCTTTAGAGAATTGGGGTTGGATCTGTCGCAAGTTTGACATCTAATATGCTCCGGCTTAAAGTAAAAACTAGTGTGTCAACGAAGAAGGAACCTATTCAAATGCCATATTGATGGATGTTATACAGGCATTTTCAAGCAGTTTCAAAACGTACTTCACTTTTTTTTGTAAAATAATTATTAGGAAAATGAGTAAAATTGCCTCACGATACGTCGCTTATGGTAATTGTCATTGCCTGGCAAAACAAAGAGATGTTAAAGGTAATCGCAAATATTGGTGTGAATAATGTTATTATCTTCGATGTGTACACGTATTTCGGGTATCTCTATTACGACTCACAATCAATTGTGATAGAATAATTTTGCAATGAGTTTATTAATCTTAAAATTCGATATATGAATTTGTAACTTGGGAATGATAACTTATGAAGCCAGATATAGTACGACGACAGCTGTACATACGTATGATAACACGATAAAGTAAGACTCTATACTTATAATAAGTACAAATAATCTTAATGTGAGTAATCGTTAATATGTAATAGCTTAAAATTGTTGATTTGTTAGAGAAAAATAAGTATACAAGAAAAGTCACTTTTGTAACTTTTTAAATACTGCATATAACGTGGGAATAGAGTACTGGTCAACAATGAGTAGTAAACCAGTAAATGTAGTTCGATTACTAATACTGACATTTAAATGTCGCAAATAATAATCGTCCAATAGTTTTCAACAATGCAGAACGTGAAAATGCACACGTATTGAGGAATATATGAATTAATCTCGACGATACAACTTTGAGTAGATAACGACGTACGCTAGAATTCTGCACGAATTTAGGCACATTCTGTAGAATTTGTTGATGATAGAATCCACCTTACGGGGGGAAGAAAAAGTCTTAGAAAAATTATACAATTTAAGAAGAAGATGCTGCACCAGAAGAAGGAGATATTGTCGATGTTAAGAATGTAAGGACAAGAAGCGTTACTTCTGGAAATCTGGGGAAAAAAAAAACGACGGTTCATTTGAAGCTGAAAACATAGATTTAAGAGAGTAAGTCTGTACAACAAGTATATGGGTAAGATAATTGAGGCCAATTTTAAGACATTTTAGTAGTATTCACAAATTTTTTTGCTTTTAAATGGAAGGTACAATACAAAAAGGAGAACCGAAAGAGAGAAATGTATTACAAATTTCGGAATACAGTTTTAACTAAATTGTTACTGCAGCGAAGCGCATGCTATAATCACGACACTAGATCTCGTAAATGGGCTATGGAAGCCAAGAAGAATACAACCAACTTGGATTAACCAATTTAGAGCATCCCCAACATTGGTTATGGAACTTCAAGAAAATATACAGGATAGTTTCTAGAAAAATTACAAATTTATAACCGTTCATATGGTACGACACGGCAGAGTTAATCAAATTTCGTCGGCTTTGTACAGAAGTAAAACGTTATATGCGAAGGTAGGTTCTACTAATACATTCAACGTGCTTGAAAGTGATTCAATTTGGAATGCACTCTGGTCGCACGTTAGCTCCACAGGGGGATCGAAAGCAGTTGAAAGTACTGTTTCAATCTATATTTGCACAAACAACACAGCTATACGATAATCTTACAGTATCCGCGTCTGGTTCGCTGTGTTGCCCCTCTCATGGTTTGAAAGAACAAAGTGGTACCATTGGAACCACGAGTAGAGAATCGAGTTCCACGCAGAAAAAGATTCATGTAACATGCTTCATCATCGGAACCTAACACAGAATATTCACGGAATGGTTCACAAAGTATATCTTCCAAAAATACAGGATCTCAAACAGTTTTATTGCTAGATCGTGGAGTGGGTCATTTGTCCATCTCAACTTAAAAGACCATTATCGACCGATAAGAATGTGAACCATCCTCACAATACCCAAAGAAAATCATGGTATGATACAAACCCCAAGACGTCTAGGGATTTCGTGTTTGGAAAAATGTTGTTAGGAAATTATCTGATATTATACTCTTATATATTAATTTGCATACGCGTAATAACATTGTTAAATTACAGTCTTTCGTGCACAACCAATTATCTTCTTCAAAATATCATAATTTATTTGCTTATGCATGGTACAAAAGTGATTATATTGCGGACCGGGCAAATCGTTTCGATAAATAATCTGTCGCTTCGCCTTCACAGAAGATTTCAAATTCCATCGCGATGTTTCTATATGTGGAGCGCCGTGCGATTAATTACGCGATGTTCCTGGTGCAATGCAACCGTTTTTGTGCTTTAAGCATTTTATGAAGAAATGCACCATCAGTACAAATTAAGCAATTTCTAGCGGATATATTATATATATCACATGTATACATAAGCCCTATAGATTAAAATATGTCAGAATATGTATGTTATGTAATTTGAATAAATTTTTCTACCACTGATGAATTGTAATTTCGACATCCGAAAGGCATGCAATATTATTATATTAATTCATTTTTATCTATATTTCTATTTTCTAAAAACATATCTAGTCTAAAAACATCACAAATATATGTTACATTCCTCACAGTCTCAAAGACGACATATAAATATCATTTCTTCATTTTTTAATAACTGTTTTACAAAACAAGTAAAGTCGTTTTTGAAACTGCTTGAAGAGCTGATAACACCCCAATATGGTATTGAATAGACTCATTCGTGAAGGGGTGGAGGAAAAGACACCACCAAATTTTCTAAATAAAAATACATGCTATTTTCCACATAGTACATAGAGCTCAGGAGAGACGATTATTTTGATAGTATAACATTGATGTATTTGGTCCAACCGTTATCGAAGTATTTCAAAAAACCGAAAAAGCAAGTAAAATTTCAAGGGTGGTTCACCCCTCTTAAAACGAAAATGGATACGATAAGGAAACTGGCGCCTCGAAACAATTTGGGAGGTGAGGGATAATTGTCCACCAAAGTGTCAGTTTTTTTTGGAATTACGGGTTCGGGACCTAGGAGTTCCCTTGTTGAGTGTTGTATGTGCTTTTTATCACCAAAAATTAATACGAAAATTCTTAAGATTGGGACATATCTCTGTACTTTGGAAAAACAGAATACATTCAACATGTGGACAAGGAAGACTGCGGGAAGACATGGGCAATTATATGATAATGGGACTGTTTCGTTATTTACCTGGAAAAAGGAAAGAGATATCAATACGGAGGTTTACGCACTACTAGTCTGCCAAAACCCTCTTTTAAAAGCAACATAAAAAAGCATATTGTTACGTTTGAAATTTTTAGAGATAATGAGAAAGCTCTCTCACAGTTGGCGTTAATGCCGTCTGGTACATTTCTTGAATATTTAACGGGCTTGGCACAAATTGCGGCGTTGGTATAAAACAACGTTTAAATGCCTGTTTTAAACAAATCCACGTTTCTTAATTCGGGTGAAAAACGCCGAAGTTGTAGCAGGTTAATTTTAGATGACTCGGCAACGACAGACTACATCTGAGTATTCACCAATATGCGCAAAACGTGCTGATAACCAAAGTGGCACGTAATCTAACTAAGCTTTAGTGAAAAAGCATTTAAAATTAGAAACTGAACTTTTACCAAGTTATATAATTTACTGTTGGCACCTAGCACGCTCGCCCCTACGTGTCAGTTTGGAATAAAAAACATTTTCATTAAATTTTACTGGTATTTTCGGTTCTGAACAATTTTTTACCTCTTACTATAGCAGTTTCCAAGATATCGCCGATCCTCGCTATAAGAGGGACACGCTGTATATTTAAAATTTAAAGTTAACACAGCCAAGGGACGAAGATCTTCCAGAATTCAAAAACTGCGTTCGGTCCCCTAGTGGATCTACCGGCAATTAACCTGCTTCTATCACTTTAACTGTGACTTTTAGGGAATTGGGGTTGGATCTGTCGAATTTTGACATATCGCTTGTAACATTGAATCTGGGACACTCGGTATATGCATTGCATCGATTAAAACCATTTTACAAACCAAAATAAATCTAAAATGTATATTTTCTAATCCAAAGAGGCATCTATGAGTCATCTATGAGCGGCAGTGTACCCATATCTTGTCTGATGTAAAAACAGGTGTCTCTTGCCGTTGGTGCTGTTTGTTCTTCGACGTGAGTCAACCGGAGAGAAATTAGATCAATGATATTATTAAAACGGATCCCGATCTGATGTCTGACTTCACCGAAATAGAGCCAAACAAACACAGGAACTAAAATGTCTTATTTATTAAACTGAAGTCGCTAATAGAAGCGACGTGTCCGTTCACAAAAATGTCGACTATTAAAGCTAGTAACAGCAGCTAGCATAATTGCTACGAGGACCGTCTGAAAAGTTCAAGCTTAACATGAAGATGGCGTTTACTCATCAAAAATATTTTGGTGATATAATTGCGGCGCGCGTTGAAAGGACAGTTTTGAACCATTTCACCCATGTGGGTATGGTCAGTTGTTGTTCAACCAATCGTTTGTGTAGTCGAGATTATGTTTCCGCAAATAAAACATGGTGTAAAGCCTCATCATGTAACAACAGTAAGCACACTTCTACACACAAAGGAATATCTGAAAAGCATTGATGAAAAATCAGACGAGATGCGAAAAATAAAATAACAGATTTTGGAAACTATACACAAAAATACATGGAGACTCAGAAGCAATAGCGCGTATACTCCTTACGAAATTAACCACAAACGAAAAACACTGATGAGTTGACATCTCGATGCAATTCCAGGGTTATAATGCTGCCAAGGATGGAGATGTTTAAGCAAGTAATTTTCTCACCACACAAAGATAATTGGTTCCAATGAAGTTTCATCATAACCGCAGAAAACCAACGATTCCGATGGCCGTTACTTTGCATGAAGTATTGGGCGGTCAACACGGAATTCAAAACGCAATTTTTAAGCCTGTTTCTTGTTTATTCGAGATTCATAAAAATGTTACACTAGGCTCGATTACTGCTCTGGCCAAAATGTGAATAAACTGGACTTTATTTATTCTTCCTTATTTGCACAGTATATTCAAAAGAGGCGCTTTTCAGCCCCTACAATATTAAATATTTTGGAGGCAGGGCACGCCTTTTATGGCTGCGGGGTCTCTGAAGCAGATGGGAAAGGTGTCGATTTAAAGATTTTAGTTAATGCAATGAAGAATGCTGCCCATAATGTCAAAATCATAAATTGAAGTAGGCGACTTTTACAACTGGGAAGTGGCACGCACGTCTCACACATAAACTAATAAAATCGATCGTAGACCGTACCCTTAACAAAGAGTCCAGGTAAATTTTGTTAGAGGCAAAACATTCTTTTTCGTTATAAAAGACTTCGAGGAAGGAAAGGAACAAGGTGAATTCTTTAATTCACAAAACTGCAAAACTCACAAAAACACAAAGGGGGGTTGTAGTGGAAGCCTGCGCTAAATCTATAATCAGCGGGATATCAGCTGTGGAAACGAAGAGATCTATATTGTATCGAACTGGCGGAGAAATGCCAAACCAATAGAGCAACGTTTGGTAAACTTTATCGTTCATCAGAAGCGTTATATTTGCGTAAGTAAAATATCTTTCAAAAAACGGTTCGTTGAAGCACCTCACAATATGATGGTTAAGTGACAAAATCAGAGTCTTTATCTTAAACCAATGTTAAAATACCCTTTCTAAAACACAAAACATTTCTTGCGTCTTTCTATCGCGCATAGCTGTGCGTGAACCTGTTGCATATGCAAAGATTCCACTAAGGACACCGAAGAATTTTGTAATTGTCTGACAATTTCCAAATCGTTTTACTGGACATCCCGAAATTAAAGCGGCGTACTCGACAGCGCGCTCCTTGGGTCGATTCTAAAAATCACGTTCTTTATATTCTCAAAATATTTAAGATAATAAATGCAGCCTCTAACCATGTCCCCAACGAGTAAGGATAGGTTGTGGTGGTTCAGGAATTACCGGGGCATAGTCTCGAAATTCCCGAATACGTTTGGGGAATTTTACAAACACAGCTTTTGTATGTGCTATTAGAGCTGTTTTCTACCTCAGGATAACATTTTCTGCATACTATCTGCTACGAGACGAGAGTATGGAATTTTACTGTGTAATATGCAACAAGTTACAACAATGTTTTAACGATGATCGAGATTGTGCAAAGTTTCAAGACTTTCCAGTGTATTTAACCCCAACATTGAAATACGTCCGGGCCAGTGAATTGTTGTATTCGTCTGGAAGCTAGTAAAATGAGGGTCGGGGGTTTTTTTGGGGGGGGGGACGATCGAGTGGTTACCATGGTGCGTACCATTACATTAAATCAACGAATGTTTTTTACGATCTGTTGTTTACGTCCCACACAGTAACCACAGTTTTTTATCTTGCAACTCAGATTTAATTTTTTCTCGACCTATGCTCACGGAGCAGACGGCCACAACTCTCTGTAATGTTCTCTGACCTTGGTAACTAAAGTCGAATATTAGCATTCCAAAAACGAGAAGTATGCACACTGTTTCTTAATTAGCTAAATAAAATGGCAAATTACATGCAATAAATGTAACACATAAATTGAATTTAAATTTGTCATAATCTCGTGTGGAAGGGTTTTTGATGAAACATGCCTGCACTATTTACGTGCGTAGACAATCACTTTTTTCGACCAACACATTGAAATCCTCTTTTACTCAATACCATGTGAATTTTAGCGCATCACACTTTAAATCAGGCCTTTCTGCAATAATTCTCTTATTGTGTCCCAACTTTGTCGTTTTCGCGACGTAGGAAACATTTTCAAAACACAAACGTCGGAACTACCGATTGATATACGACAGCCGTAGATGCATACATAACAGAATCGGCTTTCGAGTTTGAAGTCTATTAATGAAGATTTATACCGAATTGTCCCGGCCGTGTTATTTTGTGTAAACTTTTATGCGTCAGCCACTTGACTTTCAGCGGGTTTGCGTTGCTCTATGATAAAATATACCTACCCATATTTATTTTTTCCGCTGTTTTTGAAAATTGGGGGGGGGGGGGGACGCTTTCTATGGTCTTTCTTTGTACAACAGAACAGAATAAATAATTGAGTTTTTTTTACAGATACGCTTTTTGATTTTGTTTTCAGTGTAGGTTATGTATACTGAAAAACCGTAACTGCCAAAAATCTCATTTCTTGCTAACTTTATAAAATTCATACGTATGCCCATGGGTTCTGCTTCGCAAGGAAGCATTATAAAATCATTGTTACAGAAAATTATTTACACCGCACTGGCACTGCACTTTATCTAAAAAAACTAATATCTCACAATCTCGGTTGTCAGTACGACTTCTATTCTGAACAGACAGAAAAACATTGCTTACATAAACTTATCTTCTTTGTATAAGACATCTTTTTAAAGTTGAACTCGTTTGGATTAAACGTTCAAGATCAGTTTACTTTGAAAACACATCACTAAAGTGCATTCGTTTTATTTCGGCCGTGTGTGTTTATGGCGGAAATTTTGTTAAATTCATTATTGCAGCAAGTGGGATCCAATTCCTATTTGCAATTATTCAATTTTCTAAAATTATATAAGAACCTAAAGTGATATCCCTTATTTGTGAAATCACCATAATCTATGGACATGAGAATTAAAATATTTTCATCAGAAGTCAGCTACTTATTGGGTTTGCTTCACCGTTCAATCAAATACGTCCTGTATATCTATTCATTCGGTTTCATAATAAAAAAATTTGGAGATGGCACGGTAAATAGCTGATGTGAGTCACAAACTTCTTAAAATACGACGGGCTTTTAATAGAGGACAAACTTTCTACACGGAAGTGTTTACGTTTGAAGGCATAAACTTAGCTATGTCAAAAATAAAAATACGCGTTTACATAATATATGTATGGTGACGTGATTTACTACATATTATACGGTGTTGGCCGCCCCAAAAATTAATTAGACCTATTTTTTCAATCTCGTTCCTATTCAAGAAGATGTTAGATAGTCTGGGCAAACATCGGGTAACAGTAAGTGTAGTGGACTAAAATATGTGGTTCGGAAGTCGGCGATTAATATATTTCACGCTTTCACAGTGTCAGTACTAAAATCGATGCTGATGCGAGTAGTGCTGTGTATAGTAGGCTGTCGTAACTTATTTTCGTAATTGTACGCTTCATGTTTGCTTTAAAAATGTCGCAGTTAGGTACGTCGCGAAAACGACCAATGGGCAGGGACACAGTAAAACTTTATAGTGGGCATGCCGGGACTTAATTTTTGATGGCGCTAAAATTCAATGTATAGTTTGTAAAAATCCCTTTAATGTGTTAGCCAGAACCCATGTCAAACGTTCATATCGAAAACAAACAGCATTCTTCTGCAAAAAGTGGCATACGAGACCAAGAAAATTACATTGGATTTATGTGTTATTCTATTTTATGTAATATATCGTTTCGTTTACTAGGACCAAAGAAGCATTGTCTCCTTCTGGAATAATATGCGGACTGTAAATTACCTAGTCGTGACATTTCCCCCCCCCCCCCCTGATACGAAATGTAGTACCATTTGCTCAGTTTGAACATATAGAAAAAAGAATGAAAACGGAATTGAACGATAAAAAAAAGATGTGGTTGTGTGTGGACGAAACAACAGATTCGTTCCCAAAAAACGTATTCTGTGGTTAATGTAATAGTAGTACAATGGAACCACATCGACCCGTCATCCTCCTTCTTACTTGCTTCCAAAAGAAGAATTAAAATTGTACATGCCGAGGATTTTATAGGTTGATCAAATTGAAATTTTCTTTTAATGGTTTATGAGTGATGGCGCCGCAACAAACACCGCGTTTCTGTTGGGGCCGATTCTTAAAGAAACACAGTGTAACTTCGTACGGTAACGTGTAAAATCCATACTCTAAATCTTGCGGCAACAAACGATTCCTACATCTTTTCCACTAGCACATGCAGTGATTGCTAGTACAAAGGCAGGTTCTAAAGTCCGCAAAACGTACCGGACTACTTTCACAAACAATGTCGACTCCTGATTTACTTGACCCACCACAGCCGATTGTTACACGTTGGGGAACATGGTTGCAGCTGCGTTTTACTACAACAATATTTGATCGAGTAAAGAAGTAGTTTAAAAGACAATCCGACAGAAGCTGCAGCAATCAAGAAAAGCAGGAAATATTTCAAGATATTCCCCAGGTTAAAAGAGATTTACAAAACTAATTCACAACAATTACTTCGAACTAGCGGAGGAAAGAAAAAAATTACAAAAATGTGTCGATGTCGCTAGGGATTCTGTTCAATTTGTGAATGATGTTCACGTACAGTTGGCTGTAGAAGGCGAAACAAATTGGTGTGTAATACGAAAAATTTGAAAGTGTTTTAGAGGAAAGCCCCGATTTCCTTTATTAAGACAAATTTGTGAAGGTGCAGTGTGAAGATGTTGTTTCAAGATTATTTCTAAATATGCAAATATACATCGCTAGGATGTCGAACGGTCGTTTTCACGGTACATTAAAAAACATTTATTCCGCACGTCGTACTCACTTGATCGGAAACAGCTGTGGAACAGATTCAAATGTTAACAGATGTTACTCAGTTTGGATTTCACAGAAGACTTTTTTAAAAACTGGTAACTCTTTCAGCACGTTTGTATAATTTATTTATGTGTAACTTTTATGCGCTCGCACGCCTCTGTCTGTTACCGCATATTTACCCAGGTAGAATAAGGGAAAAAGATCTCTTTAAAGATCATGATTTTTGAAAAACTCAAAAAATCAATTTGATCATTTGATTATTATTTCAACATTGAACTTACAAATAAAAGTCTTATTTTATGTTTCACCAAAATAGATATTACTAAAATATTGCACAAGAATCTAAAAATATAATTTAAAGAATGAATGAATTCCAACGTCAAGATATGAAAAGAACTAAGTAACACCAAAAAAAAACAAACCTTCAATAAGGGTGGGGTTTGAATGGCGAGTAGCATTTTGATTGGTGCTGGTTTCCATAGTATCAGCAGGCAATTATTTTTTTACATTTTAAGTTAAGCTCCTTATGTTAGAACAGGTACGGGATAAGAAACACAAAAAATCATAAAAAAAGTACGACAAGCAGATGGAATAGAGTCATTTTTGCAGGAAAAACTATATATGATACAAAAAAGTAAAAGAACAAAAATGTTGGTTAGCTTTACCGATCAATGTAGGCAGATATCACTACTCAAACAAAGGGAGCAAAAAAAAAATTTCCAAATTTTTCGGTAATTTTGACAGGTGTATTTCGGTGAAAAATGGTCGTATTAATGGATCATTTTAAAACAGCTTTTGAAGCTTAAGATTCGAATCTTCCAGATTTTTTGGCAAAAATTTTAGGAGCTACGGTTCTCATGGCAACCTAAACTGATAGCGCGAAAACATAATTGCCAAATTTTGTTTTTTTTTTTTATCAGTTAGGCCGGCATATGGATCAGAGGGCCTGTTTATTTAGCTTTAATTTCCTTTTCTTTAAAACCTCCTTAATTTTTTTGAGTAGAGTATTAAGGTCAGCGACTGTACTGTAAAAATTGCATATTCGATATTCAGTACAACGCGGTCAACAGACTTGCAAAGCGCCCCGCTCGCCCGCCCGCCCGCCCCCCGCCCGCCCGCCACGACTTGTTACAAGCGTGCAAAGGACGAAAATACGACTTGTGCTGTGCTGCCAATCTGCATGAACTTGTTTGATTCTTCACTAAATAAATACGAATGCCAAGGAAAACGTTAACATTTGTTCGGCGAATTTTGAAAAGAAAGGCTTCCGTCACAGTGTGAGTGAATCGATGTCAGGTGGCCCAGTGCCGGAAAAAGTAAGTACCTATGCCTATTTGTTATACATGCTTTTATTTTATATTGTAATAATATTATATTTTGTTATGTTTGCGTGTAGTAGGTACGTAATAAAAATAAATACATGAACAGGGCCATTATTCGATACTTCTTATAGAAAGAAAGAAAGCCGAGAAAGATTGATATTTTATTACTTTTTTATTATTAAAATTATTTATTTTACCCGGACTGTGGTGATTCACTAAAGGCGAGATATATGATTAGACGGGCCAAGAGCGCCACGCGCAAGGTTCGCAATCAGGATGCGGGCGATATTATGGTATGTAAACATAGGGAATTTAAATATGTAAATTATTAGGACGAGACCAAAACACTGCTATTACGTCGTGAAGACGCGGCAATATACACCTGACAGGTGGGGTGTTCGTTGATAAATAGGCGTTGTTCACAGTGGGCCCTACAAAAAAAAAAGTTCATTCATCGACGGCTACGAACTAACAGCGCGCCGTATTCATTTACGGATGACGCTCATATTCATCAGACAAATGACGAAAGTCTGCAGATGTTACTGCTTGCACCACTTCGTGGCATACTAGAAAACAAGCGTCGGTGTGATCGCTTAGTTGAGTATGTCTAACGTAAACTATTAAAATAAAGGGCCATACCTTACGAAAGTAATAAATTCTTAGTGGAATTTGTTGGATTTACACTACAAGGGAGTACAATTTCTGGTAAAGTTTGTAAAAAGAAACTAACTGTGCTGGAGCAAACGTTGATTGTGAAAGACATATAAATAGCGCACCACCACAGAAATAAAAGAAATGGTGTGTCACCAACACGTCAATTTCAATTAGAATTGCTTTAACGTTTATGGTATGTGCGTCTACCACTTCGTATACTTGATAAAAAAGGCATTTCGAAAATTCTGGTACATAAATACCGAGTGGATACTACCATCTCGGACAGCGTTACGAGAGATAAATTCCACGAATACGTGAGGACATTGAAAAATCGAATTAAAGCCGAATTAAAAGATAAACACCTGTGGCTATGTCTTGATGAGACGACAGATTGCAAAAAAAAATCTATTTTGAATATAATAGTGCGCGTATTCGCTCCTATTAAAACCAAATTTTGCAATCTATTAGCCAGCAGAAGATTAAAACAGTGTACTAGTAAAGCAATACGCACGTAATTAGTTCTCGAAACATCTACAAAAATTCAAGTGTCAACCAGTCAATGGTGTGTTCATGAGCGATGGTGCAGCAACAATGTGTAGTGTAGGCCGTTCCCTTAAAGAAAAAGTCGTGAAGGACTTTTACATGTTACGTGTAAAAGTCCATGCTGTACATCTTGATGGCACAAAACTAGAGGTGTTAACCGGAGGGTGGATGCATTTATAGCAAACACCCCAACCCAAAAGTGTTTCTCAAACGTACTAAGAGGAATAGGGCATTCACACAGGTATGCCCTTGGTATTCGAGAAACCACCACAAGCCAGTCTACGCGTGGGGAACGTGGTTTAAAAGCCGCTTTTTATTTAATAATGGAACATTTTCCTAGAAGTCAATCCGTTATTTGCAATTCGTCCCTGCCGAAGCTAGAGTCATTAGGATGAGCCAGAAGGGGATTTCTCGATATTTCTGTTGAAACACATCTAAAGAATATTAAGCAAGCAATTACAAAGGGGTTAGTAGAACGCGATAGAAAATTGCAAAAATTCTGGATTGTCGTTGGTAGAATCAGGGCAAGTCGGGACGAAGTTAGTACATTTTTACACTTAAAAACGAGCAACAAGTGGACATTTTTTAGTAATTTTCGATAGTTTTTAAAAAAGAACCGGACTACACAAATTTAAAGAAAAAGTGCGATGGGGCATCTGCAGTTTCCTTACAAAAGTCTAAAGATTTTTTTTAATTACGCCTGTTTTACTTCTAGACGGGAAACGGTCTTTTCCGAAAAAATAAGAACATTTTTTTCTGGCGAACATCCTTCCCCGAGGCAAATGTGGAAACTTACTGATGGTGCAACTTTTTAAAAAAGCTATCCGCATTTTAAAAAGGATAGAATTTATTTATTATATCTTTATTTACAGTTACATTTTTAAGTACAACAGAAAAAAAAAAAGCGTTCATTTCTCAGTTTTTCCTTATTACACCCAAATTTACAACGCATACCGTTTTAAAATCAAAAAAAAAATCAAAATGAAATAAAACACCTGGGCGGGTAAATATATATATATATATATATATATTTTAAAATTAATATATATATTAATATATATATATAAAATTTATTAATATCCGCTCAATTTTACTAAACATTTTTATTTGCGTCAGCTTTTATTTTTTTTACTCTTGTGTATTAATTTCAAAATATCACATATCTGCTGTGGAAATTCACATATACCTTTTTTAAAATAACGGCCGTTGCCCGTTCCATTCGTTGGGGTGGGCAATTTGGGCCCCCTCTATTATGATTGACCGCTGTTTTGTACATATTTTAGTGCCCTCGTACTTTCTAAAACTAAATGACTAAAAATATTTTCTAAAATTTACGTGTCTTTATGTACCATTCGTAAAAGTACATCAAAGTAATAATTAAAACTTAAAAGCGAAGTTTTGATGTCAAAAAAACTCTTTAACTGTAAAAAATATTTTTTTTCGAATTACGAAATTTCAAAATATAATTAACAAAAAAATTTTTTTATTACATTTCAAAAGGTTCAACCGTTTTGTGAAAAAATCTATATGGGTCTTAGCGGTTTTTTTGCTTTTAATTAAAATCGTTTTTGCCGACGGCTTTTGGTTTTTTTCATTGCAAAATTTAAATTAATCCTATTATATTCTGTTAAAAAGCCATATCCCCGTTAAAAAACGCCTTATGATTTTAAAAAAAAACATTTTTTTTCTTTACAGTTTTACTTAAGGTAGGTAACATACAAACAGGGTAATCTAAGAAGAAATGTCGACAGTACAGTGTTGTTATTTGTCTAATTTTTACATTTTTTGACGATTTTTGGGAAAGGGTAGAAATGTAGCGAAGGGGGTCCACCAACCAGAAAATTTTTTGAAAGTGGTCTACGAGAAAAAAAAAGTTTGGGAACCTCGGTCAAATGTTCCCGTCCAAAATGTTAAATACCTCACATAACAGAAATTTCCCGAATAAAAGTCAAAGTGGAAAACAAAAATTTTTAAATAAGTACAAAAAACAAAGAAAAAATGTTTTTTATTAAAAGAAATTAATGATTTTTTCCCTTTAAGTCAAACTGTCGACGCGTCATGTTTGAAAACCAAAAGTGGGGGTAAATTTAAAATGATAAAAATGTTTTTTTTTTTAAAAATAAAATTACCGCCGACCCTTTTCTTCGAAAAACATTTGGGAATTTTAATAAATTTATTCCTAATTTTGGCCGGGCATAAATACATACACAAAAAAATATAAAAAACTTACCAGAAAAACATGATTTTTTTAAAAAAATTCATTTTGTTTTTAAATTTTTATTTTATTAAAAATGTTTAAACCATCTCAACTCTGCTTGGAACCATGATCAATGCTCTTTCCCTTGACTTACAAATCGTTAAGCTTTGATTCAGTAGGGGCGTAAATAATTGTTTGCTTTTTGAGTGTTTTATTGGATGGGTAAATATAAAAGACTCGATAGAAACAATTTAAAATTTATTTTGAAACCTCTCAAAAAAAATAAATTTTATCAAAAAATAAAGATTCCAAAACATCCTAACTCTTCACCCCTAAATCTCACCATAATCTCTACAGCGAAAGGCCCTTCTATAGCAGTAATTTTCTTTCCCTTTCTTTTTCTTTCCCCAGGTAGGAACCTCTCATTCCCCCAACTAACGGGTATTCTCCATATCATCCCGATCTTTCCTCTTATTCTAAGGCGTGAAACCCCTGTGCATCGGTTCTATTTTACACCCTTACATCCCTGTAATACGGAACTTTTCCAGTTTTAAACAGCCCTGGAGCTTCGGCGGGTATACAAATTAACACTCCAACATATCAGGAGAGGTATATGGAATTCGTCATCTCTCATGGGCGGGGTGCTTACCCCAAAAGGTTTTTTATCCTGTTTGAAGTATGAGGGCCCCCTGGTGGAGGAGCTACACGTATGGTGGACGTTTGGGATTTTGATGGTTTCGTTGGGGTGATGCTTGATTTTGGGGGATTTGGGGCAAGTTGCCATTGCTTTTTTTTCCTTTAGGAAACTGGTTTTTTATAGGAAAAAATTGGAGGAAATTTGGAAAAATTTGCGATTTTTAGAGTCGTATTATCCAATTTTCTTCTACTATAAAGCTTTTTGGTTTAATTTTTGAGAAGAATTGAATTATACAATGTGCTTTAGACCACTCATCGACTACCTTGTTCTCGCGATCTTCTTGAGTATACCGATAGGAAGGTAAATAAACATAGAAGGGATTACGAAGGGGCACCCATATATTTTTTAGATGCCCAAAAGAGAGAAGTTAGACGGCAAAACGCATTTTTAAATCCACCATCCTTAAATAGTAAACTCTGATGTTAGTTTATCGCTGCTTCATAAGTAAAAGTGGTAGGTACGATTTTTCATCGAAAAATGGCTTTTCAAAGGGAAAATGACCGAAATGATTTCTACGATTTTTAAGGTCGGGTTTAAGTGAACAACAAAGTTTGAACGATTGGGAACTCGCATTTTGGGGATGAATCTTTAAAGTGCAACTGTTTTTCGGGTGGTATAGCGA